>JACEGR010002583.1:0-124872 GCA_014170235.1 Listronotus bonariensis | reverse complement strand
CGATTTATCGGTGTAAATTAAATTCATCGTGTCTGTCTTACTACCAATAATACATCAACTTTTCATGATTTGAGAGCACTAATTTAATTAAGTTTAATTAGAGCCATGTTTTAGACCATATTTAACACAAGTTATTTTTTATCTCGAAAACCGATAGAGATAGGTATGGGGCAATATTATCAAAAACATATTTTAATAAAAGGGCGAATATAAAAACTTGTTAATATAGGGGTTTTCCATTAGAAAAAAAAAAGATTTTTGATAGAGGTCGAAAATGCTGAAAATATTTTAGATCGATAGAACAGGTAAGAAAGTGTAAGATGCTAAATTTTCCGAAAAATTCTACGTTACGTTTTCCATAAACGTCTAACCTACCATTGACCGTGAATCACCCTGTATACCTATCATTTGGTTTTTGTATGGCATAAATTATATAATAAAAAAACTGGTTTTGAGTACATGAACATAGATGGTAGAAAGTTTACAACATGATAACACATATTTTAATATGTCGATGCACACAAGGTAAATATCTTATTATTATTCTTGGTATGAGTATAAAGGTTAATAAAAGTTTGAAATAACCTTGCATTGACTTTTCCAATAAAGATTATAATTTAAATGGCAAATATTTCTAGAGCCAATGCCTTTTGCAGTCATGGCCAACTCGGTCAATAAATTAATTTTGATTATTTTTGACATAAAAATTAAAAACTTGTATAAAGTCTAATACATTATATTGAAACAAAACAATTTTAATATTAAAATAAATTAAATCTAAAAGTATAATAAAAATAGCCACCATAGCAAAACAAAGAACTTTGTGAATGTGAATGAAAAAAAAGAACTTGATAATGGTACCTCAAAATTGAAAAGTGGAAATTAAAATCTAAACACAAAATTCATTGCTTTTCAAAAGTTAAGTTAATAACGTTTTAACAGATAAAAAAAATTAAAAAGTTACAGCACTTTTACAAAAATGCACAAATTAACTTAAAAACCAAAATGACACAGCCGTCCCTACAACGGCATTCGATTAGCGGTTGAATGGCAATCAACCTTCCTGATTTAACCTTATTTTTATCACCTATGGTTTCAAATATCCCAGTACATTCCGTAACAATTTCGGACACACCTATAGGTATGAAAAGAGTCATATTTTCAAAGTCCCCTTTATTTATTTTTTTTTATTTTAGACAGAAAAGAGTTAAGGACAAAAAAACAAGTGTTTACTTACAAAATAGAATACTAAACCGTTTATATCACTAACCTTGCCAGTCTTAGATAAATAAGCATGTTTTCACAATATTTTTGAGTTTGGGTTGTCATCATTGCAGATTTGCCCTCTGACGCTAGACTGTTTTTCATAGGTAAAAGGCTGTTTAGTTTTAAACACCCAGTATATTGTATCGCCATTAGAGATCATTGTGAAAACAATAGATTTTCTTTCTTAGGTAAATGAAAATATAAAAACAAAAATATATTTTGTGTCGTATGTTGTAATGTAAATGTCGTATATTGGTAATAAATATATTGTTCTAATTTTAAAACTTCAGAATTTAGAAAACTGATATTTTATCTTTTAAAGTAATGAAAAATTATTTTGGGTAGTTGATTTATAACTGGACACCTGTACATTCTCAAAATTGAACTTTACTAAGTAAGTGTGTGGCATTTGTAATATTAAATTAAAAATACCAGTGACAAATTTTAGGACTTAAAATAACTTTTATTATTTTGAAAAGATGTTTTTTATTTATGATAGAAAATTTAATATTTTTTTCCTGCATGGTTTTAATAAGAACTCTAAACAATACTACTAAATAAAAATATGGACAGAAAATTAAATACCTAATATATTTTAAAAGTTTAACGTTTATAGGGTAATAAGATGCAAAAACCTAAAAGTTTAACAGCTGAAGAAACAGTTAATCATTTATAAAATGTTACAAAAACAGTAAAACAATTGTCTGGTGCTTGGTAAATTAATTCTTAAACACAAAAACTTTACAGTGTGGGCCAAATTAAACTTGCGCATTTTTAACTAATGATAACTTTTTATCTGTTACGCCTTTTTTTTTATTTTTAAAATGCTAATAGGTATATATGTTTTCTCTAGGTTTGCCGATCAATTAATTAAGACAGCACCGGACTTACGGGGCTTTTTTCAAATTGATGCATTTAATTTCGTTGCAAAAGAAATCGAATTTATCTATAATTAGGCTAATACGTTTAAATTTAATTAATTTAATGTAAAGTTGTGTCAGCATCCAACTCAGAAACCATGGTAAACTCACATTTTTTATTTTTAAAGCACACTAAAAAAACTTTTCTGTTAAAACCGAAAAAATGTATGCTTTATGGGGCGCATTATTTATCAAGAATAATAATAATTTTTAAATTGTAGACAGATTTGCTTTAACTAAATTATTTCCCATAGTTTGTCTACAAGAAAAACGTATTAGCTCAGTCATAGCTAAATTCAATTTCTTTTTCAACGAGGTTAGATACAGTATTTTGGAATAAACCCCTAAATCCAGTCCTGTCTAAACCTGTTTTACCAAAATTTGCAAACCTAAAGAGACCACATCTACCCATAAGCCCTTAAAAAAAGGTCCAACAGATAAAAATTTATCAGTAGGTAAAAAGTGTGCAAGTTTAATTTGGCCCACACTGTATATGAATAATAATAAACTAAACCAACGTCATTTTTTTATGTCTTTTTTGGTTTCTTTAAAACACTTTTTGTAAAGAGCCTGGAGTCATTTATTTTTAGAACAAAGATACAATATGAATAAGAAACGGTTCATCTTGGACCCAAATTAAAAAAAATATATATAATTTATATCGTTAACTAAGTCAAAACTACTTTTAGAAGCGATTATTGCAGCATTAAAAAAATATTTTTAGGGCAGTAAAATGAATTTGTCGTTATTATAATATTAAAATGGGTTTAAAGGTTTTGTGAGCCCTAAACACCAAACGAATATCCAAAGTGTCGCAAAATGTTGTTTAAAAAAATGGGTTTTAAGCTTCAAAATAAATCGTTTGCATAATACATTAAATAAATATTTAAATAAAGGATTTTTTTGTAATAATTTTTATTATTTCCCATACAATTTTAAATAAAATTTTGCAAAGGTACCTATTTGTAGCATTAAAGTGGTAATTTGCCCCGTATTGCTTAAATTTGTTACTTACATATTTAAGCAACTAATTGTATAAGTTTTATATAAAGGTAAGAATACAACTTTTATGTTTCCTGTAATATGATTTTCTCTCGATAATTTTGGAAAAACTAAAACTAAGCAAGAATAAGAAAAATTAAAGAAAAAATAAAGCTGTAGCTATTTGTCCCAAAGAACATACAGGGTGAGTTTTTTTCGATGTTTAGTGAAGGGTTATCAGAAACCGCTGCAGCTACAGAGATGGTTAAATGAAGAAAGAATTGCAGTTTTTAGAGCTTAGTTTATATCACTTTTTGTTTTGTCCAAAAAATCATGGCTTACTAGATATTGGGAAAAAATCGTTTTTCCAAAAATCCTCTTTCTTCTGTAGCTCAGTAAATATTCGAAATATAAAAAAGTTTAAATACAGAGCTTGTAGATAATTATCTTTTTAATAAAAAGGATAAATCCGATATTTAATTTAGCAATCCGATTTTGGGCTACGACATAAACTTGCATTTTTTTAATTGGAACCATAGTTGGCAATTACATTTTTAATAGGATCTTTTTAAAAGCTCTTTAACGATGTATAACAAGATATACTTTAAATTAAAAAATAACGTAGTTTTGGACATACTTAATTATTTTTAAATTAGTTTTTGATGTCATTTAGCCCTAAACAATTGAATTTGTTTTATTGACAATGGCTTTTTTGTTTATATCGTTAGTACTATAAATGTTATATATCTATTAATTGTAAATTATCATAACTTTTGAATAAATAACACTAACCTTTTAAAAAATATTTAGGTTTTTATTTTTTAAGTTTTTTAAACCGTTTGACGAGACATTAATAGCTTTTTAATGTGTTTAACTTTAAAAAAGAAAATAAATTGATTAAAATAAATGAAAAAACTATTAGGCAGGAATTGATCCAACTACTAAAGTTACTACTATAATAATTAAAATAGTGCTTTAAATTAAACTAAGTTAAAAAGAGAAACATTACTATTCAAAAATTATCAAAAATTCCACTATTATTGCCTATACCCATGCTATATCTTTTAAAACCAAATTTGTTGCCTTATGGCTCATAGCCTATACGTTATAATCATAAATAATTATTGTTACGTAAACTGAGTCTTACAAGAATATGAGAGTTAAAATATTTATTAGAAAGGCTGTTAAAAAAGCAAAGGAATTTTCAACAGTACTAGTTTATTTTTTGCTAGAAAAACACAGAATTCAAAAAATTGTTATGTACAAAACTAAAAAAAAAGAAAATAAGTTGATTAAAATAAATGAAAAAACTATTAGGCAGGAATTGATCCAACTACTAAATTTACTACTATAATAATTAAAATAGTGCTTTAAATTAAACTTAGTTAAAAAGAGAAACATTACTATTCAAAAATTATCAAAAATTCCACTATTATTGCCTATACCCATGCTATATCTTTTAAAACCAAATTTGTTGCCTTATGGCTCATAGCCTATACGTTATAATCATAAATAATTATTGTTACGTAAACTGAGTCTTACAAGAATATGAGAGTTAAAATATTTATTGGAAAGGCTGTTAAAAAAGAAAAGGAATTTTCAACAGTACTAGTTTATTTTTTTGCTAGAAAAACACAGAATTCAAAAATTGTTATGTACAAAACTACCTTAATTTTTAATTTAAAGTATATCTTGCCATACATCGCTAAAGGGGTTATAAAAAGACCTTTTTAAAAATATAATAGTCAACTATGGTTTCCATTTAAAAAAATGCAAGTTTATGTTGTAGCTCAAAAATTAAATATTAGATTTTACCCTTTTATTACCCTTTTATTAAGAAGATAATTATTAACAAGTTTTCTATATAAACTTTTTGTATTTCGAATATTAACTGAGCTATAAATGAAAAAGATTTTTGAAATAAACGGTTTTTTTTTTTTAAATATCTACTAAGCCATGATTTTGTTTAACGAAACAAAAAGTGATTTAAACTAAGCTCTAAAAACTGCAATTCTTTTCCCATTTAACCATGTCTCTAGCTGCAGCGGTTTCTGAGATCCCTTCACTAAACATCGAAAAAAACCTACCCTGTTTAATAATACCATGTTATTCAGTGAGTATATATTTTTAAGGGGTATTTAAAATTATTTATTAGCTAAAGTTTAAATTTTTTAATTTGTAAAAAGAACTACTATATCTTTTTTAGAATACACGTAAAAAATTTCACTGTAATTTACAGCTTTTAATTTTATTTAATTTGGGTTGTAATTTTATGATGTTTAATATGAATTACGATTAAAATTGTACCAACTAAAGAAAACTTAATAAATTGTAAAATAATAATTAATATTAAATAGCTTATTTTCTACTTAGAAAGTACTAATTTGTTTTGTTTAAAACTGTGTATTGTGTTCAAGTTTTACAAGTTTACGTTTAAAATGAAAATAGCTTAAAACTTAATTTAAATTATTTAGCTCCTAAGTGCTGTTGTACTTTAAAAGTAAGTCTTTTGCATTTTACATATATATCTTAAAAATGTGCATTTTTTTAGGTAGATAAATTTAAAAAAAAAAATTCATATTGCATAATGTTAGTTAACATCTTGTTATTCCTAATAATTTTTTTATTACTTAATGACTTAAATATTTTGAATTTTAAAATAAAGGCATAAAAATATAAAAATAATGCTTAGTTTTTCTTCCAAATTGGTAACAAAAAAATTTTTGGCTTTGACAGAAATGAAACAATCGTTTGATTCTTTTTAGTATGTAATTGTTTATATATTTAACCCCTTTTTTAAAAGCTGTGTTAAATTTGAAAAAAGAAAACAATTATTAAAATTTTTATAAAATATACTGTGGCTAATCTTGATCTTACAGTTAATGTAAAAACATTCGCTCGGACTTGCTTAATTTCACATTTTTTACAAATGAAAAATGTATAACAGGTTATTTAAACGTGTATTAAACAGCACACCATTATGTTTTTAACATTTCAGTTTTATAATACTAACGTGAAAAGGCAATGTAGCAAGCAAAGTGTTTTTAAAACAGTTAAAACACTAGTGAAAATATTGGATATTATCAGATAAATAAATCAAAAATGTTTCTTAAAGACCTTTGTTTGAGGTTATATTCAATAAAAACTATAGATTGTAATAAAAGTACTTGTCTACTGACTTATCTTAAAGAATTTACAAAACTTTAATATGAACAAAGACAATTGTACTGAAACTACAATTGTCCTTGATATGGGTTATTTGCACTTTTTTAAATGACTTTTTTTTGTTTTTGTGCAAAGGTCTGTCGTTTATTATCGGTAGCACATTTGCGCAAACCTGTACAAGATATTTTAAAACACTACTACAAATATTTAAGCAACGAATTTTTTAAGTCAAAATAAGATCTATTTTCCATAAACCTACGTCCTTAAATGCACCCCTTCGTGCTGTAGTGGCTTGATTTTTGCCACACTTCTGTTATTTTTGCCAGTGTATTTATATTCTATCTAACAAAAAGTAACAATCCAACTTTACGGGAGAATAAGGTAGAATAAACTTTTTAAGGACCAAATTTTTATGTGTACGGTATTTTTATTCAAGTAAGGTTAAACAATTAGGAAAAAATAGCTTAAATTAAGATATTCGGTTAAAATGAAACACTACATAATTTTTGAATTTCTTGCGTTCGCGGCGACGTCTTAAGGTCGATTTATACATTTTCGGGCCGTGTCCGTTCCATGTTATGTCAGTGCCAGACAAGAAAAAACAATGTACATCATATATAAAAATATTTAAACAGAGACGTGTCCAGGACGGGGCCCGTCAGTGCCCGGACAGAAATTAATACCAAACGATATTGTTGGTTTCGGCACTGACGGGGCACTGATCGGACACGGATTTTTTCACACAGGGTAAACACTTTTACTTCTTTGTTTTAACTCTTTTGTTGCTCTTTCTCTTCTTCCAGTAATAAAGCCAATTCGACAAATTTTTTGTTTCTATCTGCCGGAACACTGCCCCATCTCGTATATTTATAAATATCACATGAAAAATACCCGCGACAAAGAACGGATACGGCCCAGATATGTATAAATCGACCTTTTAAGCTGTTGGAACCTGTAATATGATCCTGCAGTTAGTATTGAAATTACCGCACAGGTGCATGCTCCTGATTTTTTTTGCACGATATTTCAAGTTCAATCTTCAATTCACCAACCGCAAAATAATTCTAATCAATTTAGAATTTGTGTATTTTTGCAAAGTTACGTATTGTTGATACAAATTTTGTTATTTTTTAATACAATAACTTGGCTATGCCTATTTATAGATATGGTTACTATAGGTATATTTATACCATTAAAATTTAAGCATGTCTGCTAAATTGCCGTATTTGGTACATGAACCTGTCCATTTAAAATATATTGCTGCCAAGTAAGTGTCCACTTCAACTAAACCTAAACTGAACTCGCAATTGTAAAACTGAGCCTAAGGCCATTTTTTAACATTTATAATAAAATAGTGTATGTAAATAATAAGCTGTGTATAAATGTTTCTAATACCAATAGGTTTTAAATTGATTTAATTTATATGTTTTTACTTTATAACATTCATGAAATCGCCTGTTGAAGGTATGCCTATGCCATTTTACCATAAACTATTGTGTCACGTTTTTCGACACCATGCCTAAAAGGACAAATTTCAGGACATTATAAAAAAGTCTATCTATTTCTTTGTTTTATGGCCCTGATACTAAGTCAATTTACCAGTTCTCTGGTTTCAGACATATAAGCTATTGCTCATAACCTTTCCAGGCTTTGTCCGTAAAAAATCTGGATAATTGAGCTTGAAACTTTCAGACTTTCCTAGCATATATATACGAAACACTTCAAATAGTTAACAACAGCCATAAACTTCTAAACATGCATAAATTGTGGCTGTCAAGCCAAGGGCTGCTACTGGTATCGCGCATGACCGTCACTTTCACCCCTGACGTTTCTTCGCAAGGCATGCGCACCTTGACCATACGAAGAAACTATGTGTTCAAAACCAAAACGTAAAAACCGCAGGTTTTAGAAATCTTCACTCACAGCGCTTAGCCCCAGAAGAAAGAAGCCAAAGCGTGAATCTTTTCTCGATCTCCAAGGGTAACAGCAATGCCCGTACGACTCTTTCAGCCGCATACCCCGAAAGTCTATGTAGACTTCTACGTAAACGTGAACTGCACTACTCGAAGACCGCAAAAAGAGTGATAAGTTAGGTTAATCTTGGCTTAAGTATGTGATTTTGACCATTTTCCTCTAACTCAGTCACTAGCTTAATTTAATCTTTGGTTTTTTGCATTTTTTTTAATACATATTCGATTTTCTTTGTCTGCCAAAAAATGTATTTTAATGCATAAGAGATGTTTCTTAAATTTTCCAAAAATCCCTTTACTGGTAGAAAAGATATTTTAAAAGAACTATTGTTTTTCGTTAATTTTAACACCCTGTAGATCCACAAGAAGGATGTTTTGAACATATGTTCATAAAAAGTTATTTGCTAATGTTTCAATGTAGAATCATCCCTTAAAGCTTATCGGGGTAGTTTTTGGACACCCTGTATAAATAAAATTTATATTGTTAAAAAAATGAAAATTACTATTTGTCCCCTTTGAAGAGGTTTTGGATTTTAAAAAACATAAAAATAATGAAAGGGGAAAAAATTTCAAAATCGGAGCTGTTTTTGACGACTTTCAGTGATTGCCTGTACAACAGCTTCATATATATTTTTAAAATTAATCACTACTTAGTTTGTATATTATTATATTTAGCACATACAGTCAAATAAAGTTTTTTTCAATCAATTTTTTTTGGTTAATAGAAAATAGACCAATCAGAAACAACCATTTTTCGGATGAATTTTGTTTAGATAAGTGATTAAACCAAGCTGTTTAACGGCAAATATTTTTTTTCATCCAAACTAGTTGTCAAATATGAAAAGAAAATGTCAAACTTTATTATCAGTAAAATTCTGTGATATATACCACTCGACCTACAAATTTTAATCGATTAAACTACCCAAATATTTTATGTAAGATTGGCTTGGCAAATAGTTTCATAGACAATAATTTAAAAGAAAAACCTCGACTGCTTCTGCGGTCTCAAGTTTTTAATTTCAAAATTAAAAGCATTATGTTTGTATTAAATTATTGTATATTTAACTATTTCCCAAAAAAATCTTACTTTAAATATTGTTGGGTAGTCTTATGATATATTATATGATTATTTTCTCCATTAGAAAATAGACCAATCAGAAACCACAATTTTTTGAATAAATTTTGTTTAGATAAGTGATTAAACCACATGTTCTGTTTAACAGCGAATACATTTTTGTCATCCAAACTAGTTGTCAAAGTTAAAAGAAAAAGTTAAACTTTATTATAAATAAAATTTTGTGTTGTTGGTTTTAATGTAAGTTTTTAGAAAAATTCAAGCCATATATCACTCGACCTACAAATATAAATCGATTGAACTACCCAAATAATATTTGCAAGATTGGCTTGGAAAATAGTTTTATGAACAATAAAAAACCCTTTCTAGGTTTTGATTTTAAAATAAATACCCTTGACCGCCATGCAGTTTCGTGTTTTTATTTAAGTATTGTACATTCAACTATTTTTTTTAGAAAAATCTTGCTCAAAATATTTTTGGGTAGTTTAATCAATTAAATTTTTTGTCTTGTGATATAAAATACATAAAATAACCCCCAATTTTTGTCGGTAGAGTTTCTGAATACCCTTTGTGTGTGTATGTGTATGTATAAAGAAATAATACTCTTAAACGCTATTGCCCATAAATTAAAACATGCTGCATTTTACTTAAACATTAAGGCTATCCAACCGAATAAAGCCAATTTAAAATTTGTGAAGCACCAACAAAATAAAACACTGTAATAATTTTGCCAAAATATTAAAAACACCCTATAAGGAGAAAATTTGCACCGAGGAAAAATTATGCCGTTTACAGTCTTTAAATCTGAGTTTATAGATTGACGTTTTCGTCACCGATGGCCGTTTGACGTTTTGGTTTCTGATATGGTAAATGAAAACGGTAAACGAAAACTATAAATTGAAAAATTGAAAGGTGTTGTTTCATCTTCTAACTGAAAATGCCAAACGTCAATCTATAAATCCAGCTTTAGCACAAAACACAACATTTATTTTTAAAAGCACCATCTGACATAAACAAATAAAATTAATTTTTGTGATATAATAAAAACTTTAACTATAATAAATGTAAAAATTAGGGTATTCATTGTAAACAATATTTAAAAATAAAACAAAAATTTATATCGTACTTTTTTATGCTTTATTAAAAAAGTTATTTGTACGTGTGCCTATAATAATAAAGTCTGGTCAATACAAAATTTTCTGGTTTGTTAGGTTTAAAAGAAAAAAAATACTTAAAAGCCAAAATTCGTATATAATATCATAAGACTGAAAATTTTGCCGGCAAAACATTTCAATTTTATGAAAGTTTGTTGCTTGCCAATTTTGTTAATAACATTTACAACAATAAAACAAGCCGTCAGGCAAAGTCAAATGACGTTTTTTCAATCGAGAATAACCCCTAAATTTTTTGGTAGAGTTTCTGGATACCCTGTGTAGTAAAGAAGTAATACTATTAAACGCTATGGCACATGTTTTTTTTAAATTATTTAAAACATGCTGAGTTTTACCTACGATACGATAAAGTTATTTAACCAAATAAAGCCGATTTAAAATTTGTAAAGCGACAACAAAACAACACTGTAATTATTTTACCCAGAATACTGAAAACACCCAATTAGGTGGAAATTTGCACTGAGGACAAATTATACCGTTTACAGTCTTTAAACACAACATTTATTTTGGGAAGCACCATCTGGCATAAACAAATATAATCAATGTTTGTGATATAATTAAAATTTCAACCATAATAAATGTTAAATATTAGGGTAATTATTATAAGCAATATTAAAAAATATAAACAAAAAATATTATAAAAATTATTTTTTGTACTACCGGGCGTAAAATACAATTTTTCGCCCTCATTTAAAGGCGTTTAATTACACTTTCACGCCCTAGGGCACAAAAGTATTAGAAACGCCCACTTTATAAACTTATAAAACAATAATAAAATTAAATATTGCTCCACTTTTTTGGTAAAACAACAATTTTTAAGTACTATTTTACGCCCAAGGCCAAAAGATATTAAAACTCCCAGCATTTATAAACTTATAAAACAATAATAAAATTAATTTCTTTTAAAGTAAAACAACAGTTTATTTAATTAAAGTATACTGATTACAATTATAATGTATTATATTATAATATAATACATTAAATACTCAATTCTTGTGTCATTAACATTTACTTTGGTGAAGTTGCACCTATTAAAATTAGTTTAAAGTTATAAATCGCCTTAAACTAAATTTTAACCGACTTTAAAAAAACCTTTTTTTTATTGGAAATACAAAGTCGGGTAATTTAGCAAAGTAGTAGCATTTTTCCGCTATTAACGTGCTGCCAACAACAAAAAACAATGCAACATCGGGTTTTCGATTTATTGCAAAATAATACTTTTTTTTTTAAATGAAACACCTTGTATAATATATTACTATTCAAAAGATATATTAAAGCCTCTATGTGATATATCAAATTTTTAATGGTTTCGAAAATATGGCCATCCTCGGAATAACTGGTATTTTTTAAAAAGAGCACCCTGTGTATTGCTTCACCATTAAAAAAAAATAAGAAAAATACCACATTTAATATGTCCATCTCTTATCCGGCCATCTTAAATAGAATGTATATTGTCCATTTTATCTTCGACACTCAAACTTAGTGCTTATAGCTTGAAGCCGTAGAGATAATGAAAATTTAACATAATGGTTAGATTTGGATGGCAATATTTCCAAAACTATAAGGGATAGACATAGACATAGGGCTTTTAATAGATCTTTCGAATAGTGATATATTATTCGGAGTGTTTCACTTAAAAAGTATATTTTTTGCAATAAATCAAAAAACTTGATGTTTCATTGTTTTTTTTGTTGGCAGCACGTTAATCAAAGAAAAATGCTACTATCTTTTAATTTAACCGACTTCGTATCTCCAATAATAAAAAGTTAGCAAGCCGACTTAAAACATAATCAGCCTGTATGTTCGACAGCTATGTTTTTTTTTATGTATGTACACTGATTACTTTGTCAATTGTGAACCGATTTTAAAAATTATTTTTTATTCGAAGAGTGCATTTCCGCGGTAGTCCCATAAGAAAGACAAGTCAGGATCGCGAAAGTGAAAGGTACTAGACTTATTTTTGCGGTAAAGCTGACTCTAGTAATATATTAACCCATACAGGTTTTTTGAAAAATCAAAAACTGTACGTCGAATTTTCCAATTTGTCATGTAATTAATTTTTTCCTTTTAAAATCTTGTTTTTCCATGGTATTTTACACCTTTTATTAAATAAATTGGGAAGATTTCCTTTAAAAACGCAGCAAGCCATGCATAAACTGGTCCGGTGCATTCACCATAATTAAAAACGATTGAAAGTGAAGCTACGAAATTTAGTTTATAAAAATGGAAATACGTAGAAAAAAGGTGTTTTAAAGGGTGAAAATCAAATATTGTGTGCCACTTTAGTTTAGAATAAAGAATTGTGTGTAAAAAGGGAAATATTGTAAACATTAAATTAATTTAATTTTTAGATTTAATGATTGATATTTCAAAAACGAAACGTTATCGAAAAAAAATTTTTTAGATTCGTATTCAGCGCCCCAAAAAATCCCTGTCTACAAAATGTTGTCAAAATCGGAGTTGCCGCAACTTTCTAGACCATTACCGTATTTTTAGTGTACGGTCACCAATAAAATATTGATATTAATAAACTTTAAAGAGAAAAATTAACATTAAAAAAACTAAACCGACTTAAAGTAAACAAAGTAACTAAAAATTTAAAAATATCTATTAGAAAAAAATTAAAAACATGAAGTGAAGCATATGGTAATACTAAAGTATAAAATGCATGTGTTTGTTAAGTTGTTAACATTTAGTACTTTATATTTAGTTATTACCCAACTTTATGTTTTTGATTCTTTTCTAATTATTATTTTTAAATTTTTACTTACTTTATTTATTTTAAACTAGGTTTGGTTTTTTAAATGTTTATTATTTCTAGGATACAAATATTACGGAAGAATATAAATTTCGTATTTGAAAATCATTTTCGGTACATGTTTAGAGGATTAGCCCGAACAGGCATAACGAGGTGACTGAAAGTGCAACTTAAAATATTGTTGGAAACTGAGTAAACAATTATGTTTAGTCCAAATTAGAGACCCAGCTGTGTACGGCTTGGTTTTATTTAAATGTTAAAAGGGATAGTAACCCCTGGCATGGCTTTAGTGTTAGAGTGAGGAATTTAAACTAGAATTAGTAAAACTTTCATAAGTTCATACAGGTTCAGTTAAATAACATAACATATAGGCAATGTGAGGAAAAGAGACAATGTAATTCAAATCCCGGCATGTAAACATGCGTGACTAATACTGCTTGTTTTGTTATTCTATTACTAGCCGATGTACCAAAACTGCTTGCTCAAGCAGTATACAAACGGGGTTAGTAAAAAGTACTGCAACTCTTAAATATCTTTAAGATTTCCCAGCTTTGTGCTACACGAATCTTTTTCGTTTTTTTTTTTAATGAAATGCTTTGCTGATTTTTACTGCTATAAGTTTCGCAGGCTAAATCCAAAAATATTTAAAATTTTATTTTTACTTTTGCAAAGTTATGACAGGACCACATTTAAGGTAAGAAGTTCAGATGCGCTCAAATGTCTTCAAAACCGCTTGATCTGTATTTCCAAATTTTGGTATTTGTCGGTTTCCGGGCAAGTAGAATTAAACAGTAATATCGTCATTGCTGCCAGATTTTTCAGTTTCGCGCTACACGTAACATTTTGGTACTTTAAATAAAATTTTCTTTTTATTTTAATTGCAATAAAAGGAGCTAACAACTTTGCTTGAAATTTCAAATTTTTTAAACTCTGTCTTAACTTGTTACAACAACACATTTTCATTTAAATTTGGCAGCAATGCTAATACAGTGACCGGCAAAAAGTTCGCAATATATGGCATTTTTTGTTTATCAAGGGAAATCTCGTTTTTTTTGTTATTGCCTCTGCATGTCTAATAATCTAAAAATCTATTTTGACATATGTTAAATGGATTTTTCGGTGTGAACAGCGCTATGGCAAGAAATTAAAAAAATGATAAAAAATCACGAAAAGTGGGATTAGGTCACAAAAATCGAAAAACTCTTGAAGTAATAACTGCTTAGAATTTAATTTTAGTCCCGAAAACAAAATTTGAAGCATGTATTAAAAAAAAGTGAATTCAATAATTCTGCAAGATATTTTTTTTTAACATAGTTTAATGTACCGGGTGTCAAGTTATAAATTTACATCTTTTTCGTTTTTTTATCGTACAAAACTAAAAGTATCAGTTGGTTGGGATAATTCTTTGAATTAGTAATCAGAGTTTTATTATTTTTTAAGATATACAAAATATAACCAAAAGTTTTTTTTTAAAATCAAAACATCCTCTACATTATTTTACTATTAAAAATATTTTTTTTAAAACCTTTTAAAAAATACCACATTTCATATACATATTTATACAATGTATCTACGTAAGTTGGCGTCATATGGAAAACTTTTTTATTATTGATTTTACAAAAAAAGTTATTCTTTATAAAAAGTTCTGCATGGTCCAAAACCTGAAATACAATCATCAGATATTAAATAGTGTCAGTCATCTACGAGGTTTGGCCAAAAATTTATTTTTGCTAAAAAGTACCTCTATTTTTGCTAATAACGCAAATCGTTATAAAGAAAAGATATTAGGAATTAAAAATTACTTTTAAATATGCAATTTTGCTTATTTCAAAAAAAATATATATCTCAGTATCTGTTACTGTTCAGTAAAGTTTGTGGGTTATTTCCACTGATCTCGATGAATAGCTAATGCTTGTTACCTGCGCGAAACAAAATTTACAATTCATGGGCGAAAAATGAGTATGTGCGCAAGCAAACCGAAGGGAAACGCGCCTGGCGCCAAGCAAAGTATTGGGCAGGGTACCGTATTGAAATAAATTTTATAAACACAGTTACATCAAAAATGTCTAATACGCTATATGTCAATTGTTGCCGTATTTAAAAAAAAAGAAGTATTAAAAGCAGTCCCGGATCTAGGAGAGGTGAGGAACAAACGGTGGTGTATGCCACGGGTGACACCTTTAAGGGGTGGCAAATTGAAACATGGAATGTATAAAAAAGTGACGATTGTAAGAGAGAAAGACCTCTTATTTTTGGTTGTCTTCTAATTTGTTATTACACATTGGTATTTAAAAAGAGAGGTATTTTTTTCTGCTCTTCAAATGTTTTCTCAATAAAAAGGCCAGGCGGGGTGGCATACGGCAAGGTTTGCCCCTCGTTACAAAAATAAAGATCCGGAGCTGATTAAAAAAAGTTAAAAAAGTAAGCATATTAACTAAATATATTACATAAGTTTTAACAATGCAACTGAAATAATGAAATAATGTTATAACCTGATTTGCTACTCTGACAGTTTTCAATAATAAGAACGTAAAGGATTTTTTTTTAAGATTCTAATAATAATATTGACAAAAGCGTTTACGTTGGTTATTGTTGTATTATTTTAAATTTTGTTTTTAAACCTCTCTGTAAATGTTCTGAACTCTAAATGAGTAATGATATGTAAATGTCCAATTTTTCTCTAGCTGAATTTTATATTATTAATTAAGCCACCATAATACTTTATTTACACCTTTTTTAGGACTTTTTATCACTATAGGTTAGTGGCCAATTTAAAAAAAAATAGGCCATTCTTAAAAGTTATTGGACGGACATTCTCCTGCTCTGATATTGCTAAACCACGACATTGTTTTTTGGCTGATTCCTTTTTGTCTCCTTTATCTTGCCTCAACTTACACCATTTTATAAAATGAAACAAAAGTATTGGAGCCAGATATGTAATATATGCTTAATTCTAACCTTAAAATATCGGAAAATAAAATCCGAAATTTTTTA
The DNA here is from genome assembly GCA_014170235.1 of Listronotus bonariensis. Classification (NCBI taxonomy): domain Eukaryota; kingdom Metazoa; phylum Arthropoda; class Insecta; order Coleoptera; family Curculionidae; genus Listronotus; species Listronotus bonariensis. The sequence goes on along the minus strand of JACEGR010002583.1, from coordinate 108,571 downwards.
TCGCTTTTTATCACTATAGGTTAGTGGCCAATTTAAAAAAAATATGCCATTCTTAGAAGTTGTTGGACAGACATTCTCCTGCCCTGATATTGCTAAACCACGACATTGTCTTTTGGCTGATTCCTTTTTGTCTCCTTTATCTTGCCTCAACTTACACCATTTTATAAATTGAAACAAAAGCATTGGAGCCAGATATGTGATATATGCTTAATTCTAACCTTAAAATATCGGAAAATAACCTACCATATATTGATGGATGCTAAAGCAAAATTTACCCCTGATATAAGTTCAAAACATAAATAAAAACGCATTTTGCATGTCTGAAATACCATCACTCTTTTTTAAGATCAGGAAAAAAAATGTGACTTTTCTGATCACGCATTCATGTTTAGTGGTCCATAATACATCACAAAATCTGGGTCATATCCTTTTTTTTATTTTATCAAGGGACATAAAACTCACGATATTAAATAATTATTTCTGTCAACGTGACCCGTAATCCCCCGTAATTCGTTTACCTTTTCTTTAAAGATAATTTAGCAAATCTTTGTCCTTATTCACTGTTGACGTATCGTGTCAATGATATTTTTATTTACTTGATATTTTATATTACTACCTAATTTATATTCGTAAAAAATGTAAAATAATATAGATTATTATATAAATATATAACGAATAATTTATTTTACACATTAAGATACTGAGATTTTAAGATTTTTAAATTTTTTCGGTACTGGACATGACTTTTTAATTCGCAAGTACCAAGAACCTTCCGGTGGACCTCAAGATTGTTTACTGCGCGAGGTCGTAAAAATCCGCAAAAGGCAACTAGGCTCTGTGTATCTAAATGTGAGATATCTATGGTTATTTCGCTTCTTGTTACTCGGATATTTTATTTAAGCTTTATGTTGTTAAATTTATACTTCAGAAGTTGCCTGTTAAATGTACCAAACTAATTTGTTGTAGCGTAGTTATGTTTATCTTCCTCAGTCTTTTAGACATGCCTTTTCGTCGTTCCTGTTAAAATAATAATTAGCCATTTATTTACACTAAATCTAAATAATGGCAAAGGAGTTTAAAAGAGTATCAGAGGATACCTTGTACCTGGTTTAGTACCTCCAGCAAATACAGGAGCGATCGTAACAAACAAAAATATATCCATCAGAAGGTTTCGAGCGCTTCAGATTAAGATATGCCAAAGAGTGTATATTCTATTAATCTGACAATTTGAAAGTGATGTAAACAAAACGGAGGGCTACAAAGTTGTAAAAAAGTCATTTTGTTATTTTCGAGCGTGGCTTTTTTATTTTGAAGTTAGGGACAATAAAAATATACAATCCAAAACAAACCGAACGATTTTCACAATCCGATATAATAACGGTATTTTTTTGACCCAGCTGCTTTCTCCACCGATGAAAAGGTTTATTGTCGGCTATCTGACAATACCTGCTATCTGTCTTTTTATTTTCAAAAAATTATTATTGGCTCAAATTAGCTTATTAAAGCTAAAGAAATTAAAGCGTTTCTTTAGCTTTACAATACTTTAAAAAATATGTTAATTTTTTTATTTATATAAAGTATCCCATTTTTTTTACCTACTGTAAAAAAGCATAAGTGAACTTAGCAAGTATTGTCAGGATGCCGAAAATATATTATATAACATTTTTTTCTTCTTATCATCTAAGCTTTGCAACCCAATAGGTTTCTATGACGCTCTATAAATTCCCATTAGGCATCGTGTGCTCCCCTACTATTAAGCAAGGTATTTATGTTTATTAAAAAAATGGATTTCTAAAAAATCTAACTTAAACTTGGCATGTACATTTACTTACGTGTATGTATATTTGGAAAAAAAGTACTTACTTCTTTTACAGGGAAAAAGCAATTTCATGAAAAGTCACATTTTAGTATCTGTCAATAGGGATTAAATGTTTAATTTTTTTCCGCCACGAAAAAATGTTTTAAAGAGATTTTTGCTTTTTATTTTTAATTTTTTCTAAGAAACCAAATACATTAAAAAACTTAATTTTATGCATATGATTTAATTAAGTGTTTTAAAAATATATTCTTAAAAGTAATATTCTACAATAAAGTCATTCCTAACATGTCAAACAACAAGACATTGTAGGCAGTTTATACCTACTTATTACTTAATAGTTTTTATTATCATTTCTTTAAAATAAATACATATTTCATTTGTAATTAAGTGTCTTTAGTACTTAAGTTAAAGCATTATTTCAGGTTAGTATATATAAACAATAAAGATGGTATGTAAGTATTCTATCATGGTTTGTAAATGCTGTATATTGTCTAAGAAAATATGTTGCCTTGTTAAATAAACGGGGTGCTAAACGAATTTATTTAAATTATAAATTAAAACAAAAATTATATAAAGTTTCTGTAACTTACGCAGTTTTTATTTTTAAATATTATTACCTATACGTATATTAATAAAAAGAAAATTTTAAAAACCCTTGCCTAATTAGTCAACTAGTTATATCATATTCGCTCTTAACTTAACTTTTCAATCCAAAAAGTTTTGTAATAATATAAAATTAAAAAATTTAGTTATTCGAACATTATCTACAAAATTTTGCCTTTAGACGGGTTTCTATACGATACAAATAATAAATATTACTTTTTATTTTAGTACACTGTATATACAGTGCATTTCTTTAATGCCAACACCTTTAATTTTTTGAACGAATCAATTTAAAGAATAAAAACCTTGGGATATAAAATTGATGCATCAATACTATGTTTTAGAGTAAAATTGATAGATGAAAATTCCAAGATGGCGGCTAGGCGCTATCTTGGGAAAAAATTAAATTGAAAGGGGGTACTTTATAACTCCAGAATATAAAGTCAACACCTTCACTTAATACAAAATTACCGTACTTTAAAAATTACCTAAATACCTGTGGTATTTTCTTAAAGCTCTTTTAAAGATCTTTTTATTGGTAATACTGGTGATAATATACAGGGTAGGAAAAAAGTATATATTTTTTCATTAAGCGCCTAGTATATTATATCAGCGTTAAAAAGACCTTTAAAAAGCATTAAGAAAATACCACATCAAGTACATCTAACTTTATTATTTTCTGAAATACAGCCGGTTAAATCAGGTATTTAGGTTATTTTAAAAGTACTGCCATTTTGTTTGAGGTAAAGGTATTGACTTTATATTCTAGGGTTAAAAATTTAATTTTTGTCCAAGATAGCGCCCATCCGCCATCTTAAAGTTTCCATCTGTCAAATTTACTTTAAAATATAGTATTTATGCATTAATTTTATTTCAAAAAGTTTTATTTTTTTTTATATGGATCCGTTTAAAAAATAAAAGAGGGGGGCATTAAAAAATGCACTGTAAATATATTTTTAAAACAATATACGATAGTAATTAAAATCTGGGCATTTTTAATAAGTAGGCATACTATTAAAGTTTATAAACTAAAAATTTACAACTTTATAGAAGATAAAACTTAAAATTAGTTTAATACCGATAAGCAGAATTTAGCACACGCGTTGAATAACCGGTCCCAGAAATTCAACGACCTTAGATAAAACTTGCAAGATAGGTTGGTTGTGAAATTCTATATCTCACTAAGGTAGGTGCGGTTAATAAGGCCTGTCGGGTAATAAGGCCTTATTTACAGAAATCCAGAAATCCATTTAAAAAACATAGCCCTACACAAAAAAATATGCTCATAAACAAGAGTCCGACATATTATTTATTTCCAGTATTATTCGACGCTAAATGCGATTTCGATATGCGCGAAAAGGTTATCGCCTGTCAAAATTCTTAGTTTAGGACGGGGAAAATTACCCCCTAGTGGCCGGAAAATCGTGTTTTAGACGCAGCAATCACTACAGTGAAATTTTTATGTACTTTTAAATTCTGTAGTTTAGATTGTGCTTAACAGCTTTATGCCCAAGTAAAATTCCCTATTTGGGGCTGGGAAAATGACTCCTTAGGGGCGGGAAAATCCTATTTTAGAGGTAGCAATCACAACGATAATATTTTTATGTACTTTTAAATGTACTTTTAAATTAGTTTCATAACCCTTAAACGACAACATAAAATTTTTCCTACATAAACGGCAACAGGGGTCGCAGATGACCTCATAAAGAATTATTTGTGTTTTAAATTTTAAACAGCAAAAACCTATTTAATTGGTTAGTTATTTTTGCACATCTTCTTTAGATTCTTATAATTATTCTTCAAAGCATTTTTTGTATGCAGTTAGGCTTAAGTCTTCCAATTTTGTTTTATTGGTCTTGTACTATATCTTTGTACTTTTAAAAAGTGAATCTTATTTCTACGTAGTTTTTCGTTAGTATGAGTGATAATTTTACGTAGCATGTTGCCAATATAAAATTTTAAAGCTTTTTACTCAGTTTTTGTCCTTATAGGTATAGAAAGATGCAAAATCAACTTTTTTCCGTCCGTGTATGTTAAAAAAGGTTTAGAGTGCCACCTGTAAACACTTCTTCAATTTATTACTTTTTTGTAGATGTGCTAAAGGTTCTTCATCAGCACGATTCATTTTTAATTGGTTCATACACTATTTTGACTGCTTTTATTTCTTTTTTTCTTGTTTATTAGATTTACTTTCAATATCACTTAAATAATAATTATTATTATTAATATCCCTTTACCTTTCTTTATGTAGTCTTTTAATGTCTTTTAATTTCTTTTAACTTTAATATTCTTTTTGACAGACATGTATTTTTTACTCAAACGATAACACAGGTCGCCGACGACCCTAAACACCTATAATTCAGAGAATAGACTTCTGCGGCATAGGTACGTTATTTGTGGTGGAAATAGTAACAGCCAAGCTACAAAGTTAGGCGTAGCAGCAATATTATAAGACAACTTTTTCAAAAAATATGTGTAAAATAATATTCGGTGGGGTTACATGCGACCCCGTTCTTTCCTTTAATGGATAAAAATGACAATGATGCGTCTCGACTTTAATACCGCAATTTTACGGCTCCTAAGGGGCCATTTTACGGATTTCAGCTGACCAAAAACTTTTCGAGACCAGAATGAGTCTCAGAATTTAGAAGTTCATAAAAATCCCTGTTGTAAATACTACGTCTAAAAAACGATGTTTTGGCCCCTTGGGGGTCATTTTTCCGATCCTAAACTGAAAATTTCAACAGGCCATAAACTTTTCGCGCATAGTGTAATATTCAGAATTTAAATGTACATAAAAATATCACGCGACTGCTACGTCTACGTCTAACAGAAAATTTCAGTCAGCCGTAGAACTATCGAGCAAAAATCCGGATTTGGCATCAGAATGCACCCTTGAGCTCGCCTTATCCCGAAAACTGTATTTTAGGGCTCATTCCAGACTTGTAGGGTCATTTTTGAGCGCAGAATCAAATTCAGCGTCGAAAAATACAGAAGAATACATATGTCTGATTCTTGGGTATGAATCTTATTTTTTGTTTTGTGGGGCTGTGTAATCGGTATTTCTCAAGGCCCCATTTACATGTAGACAACACCCACAGATGGTGATTTAGGCTTGTAGTCGCTCGCTAGCTTGATCACTGTCACTCATCTGACGCCATAAATAGTAAATCGTAGTTGTGCGGCAGAAATATTAAAAAATGGTGTAAATTGTTAACTTAAGCTAACGACCATTAAACGATTATTTGCTTAGTAATTCCGTAATTAGAAATAAATAATTAAATTACAAGATAATTGTGATTTTTGAACAAAATAGTAAATAAAAGTATAATTTTCTTGGTTTTTACAGCTCCCTTATCAAAAATATTTTCTTATAGCAATGGCGATTATAATTTGTGTTTTTTTATAAAGTCTTTGGTTTTTATTTAAAAAAATCGCCCTGTTGTAATATGTCAATAAAAAAAACAATTTTTACTTACAACCATGTATGTATTGTTGTCATTTTGCCTTTTAAAAAATTTGAAAGTGTCATATTTCTGACTTTTAATTGCGGCCTACAGAAAAAAGTTATCTACCATCTTCCCTTTGACCAAAAGTAAAAGTAACCATAGCAACAGTGGCAAAAATTTAAAAATTTTCACTTGTAATGCCACTGGTGCTAAATTTATTACCGGATTTTTTTAAGGCCACGAATATTTTGAAAATTAGAATTATCTTTAAATATTCGTAGCGAAAAAAAAATTCCGGAATAATTAAACCACGTGTGGTATTCGGTTAGAAAATTTTACACCAAGTTTGTTTTAAACAATATTTTTTAAAATTTAATGTTAAGTAATTCTTTTATATTATATATTACTTATATTACTACAGTTGGTAAAAATAGTATATTTTAATTTTTTTAGATGTTTACCTTGCTTTTGTTCGCTTTTCACTTATATGTCTACTACTTCAGTCCTATGATATTATTTTACTAACTGTAGTTGTATAAATTTGTCATTTAGGGACTTAAAACCTTACATTATTTCATATTATGTTACGTCTGAAATACTACAACTGGTACAAAATACCTTTTTTTTAAATAATTATGTATGTCAATGACAAACATGACGTTAAAACAAATTTAATAATTATGTCAAAAAATTTCCACTATAATTCGCTCCAGGGTACCCCAGGCAGAAAAAAAAATTGTAATTGTGTTGTCCATGTCTTTATTTTTAAATTTAAAAGAAATTTTTTAGTAATATATTATATTAGTCATGTGTCATGTAGAATTAAAAATACCAAAAATTGCAGGGTGTGTCAAAAATTTTGGGATTTTTCTTTTAATGAAATATAGCCGTGACCATATTGGAAGGGTAGTCTTGACCCACTAGTTAAAGAATTTAGAATCTTTATATATATATATATATATATATATATATATATATATATATATATATATATATATATATATATATATATATATAACTTTTTTATTATTGATTTTAGGAAAAAAACTTATTTTTATAATAAGTTCTGCATGGTCTAAAACCAAAATTCAATCATCAAATATTAATTTTTTGCAGTGGTATACGAGATATGTTAAAAAATGGTAATATTGTTAAAAATGTAAATAATTAAGCTTTTATATTTGCAAGTTAATTTTTGTTCTAAACATCTTTTTCTTTTAAAAAAAATCGATATTTAACCTTCTTATTATTTTTCACTACCATACTGCGGTGAAACAGTTCACAAATTAGCAAAAAATTCTCTTCAATGCATAGATTGTAACAGTAACTATATAGAACAAACCTCCACTGTTAAAACTAAGCATAACATTGTTTTTGCCAATGTAAAACTACCTAATACAACAAAAAAACAAAAGACAGTTTTTAGAAATGGTAAAGATTTTACTGGATTAGAGTGGCATAAACAAAAGAAAAGATATAGACGATCTTAGCATAATTTATGCTAGCCTCTTAAAAAGGCAACAAAACGATAAATAATTAAAAAACTTTTTGTATTCATCCTTGTTAATATAATAGTAAATAATACACTTTTTATTATAATTTTTAAAAATCCAAATTTTGAAATTCTAACGTTTTTTTATTTCTAACATTTTAAAAATTCTAACTTTTAAAATATATATTCTATATACCTATTTTCTTTCAATTCTAACATCCATACTGTATACTGTTTTTCAATAAAAAAAAAAAGAAAAAAGAAAAAAGCCTGCAAAGGAATGTTGTCCTGATAATACTACTACCGATAATAATTTTAATTTGTATTAACTTAAGATTGTTAGTCAAGATGTTCTAAAAACACCAAAAATGTATACTTAAAAAAATATTTTTAAAAGTTGAGAACACAAAATGTAGAACAATAAATTAATCATGTTTCTTATTACTACTATAGCCTTAAAAACCCACTTTGCACATAAGTTTTATTGTTAAATATACCATTTTTAAACAATAAGGTTTTTTAGATACATTTTTTGATTGTAAAAGATTTTTCTTTATATTGTAGCCTTAAAAAATAATAATAATTTTTAAAAGCTCGGCGTTAAGTAAAATAGAAAAAGAGTTTTACTTTGGCCCTAGACCAAATTCCCAAGAATTTAAAATTTTTGTAGTCAACTTTTATTTTTACCAATGTAGGTTTACAATGGTTATGTAATATAACAAAAACGCCACTTAAAATGTAATCCTTAAACAACGATTTAATTGTACCTGTTTTTAATAAGTTTGTCAGTTTTGGTAACAATGCAGTCATTCTGTTTATAAAATGAAACTCGCGCTTGTTAAATCGTATTTAAATGGTAGTAAAACAAAACATTTGTGAAGCTTTTATCTTTTGGCCGATGCAAACCGCTTTTCACTTTGTTTTAGCATTACCCACACTTTAACGAACATTTCCAGAACCTTTTGGGTTTATTCAAGTTTATCCACCCAAAAATTTGCATTTTAAAAGTTTCATTACCATACTTCAAAAGTTTTAACAATAAAACTCGTATGGCCATGTTTTATAAATAGATTTTCTCCAAATAAGACTTGGTTTATGGAATATTTAAATGGTAAATGCCAAGCCTTCTTTTAGGTTACCAAATAATTTATTATACATATAGTAGGGCAGCCGCAAAGGAGGGTTTCGGTATTTAATACAGCGCGGCAGATTATTATACAGGGTGTCTCACCGGGAACTGCCGCGATCGATTTTTCGAAAAGTACGCTTTGAAAAATTTTGAAAATTTGGTTAAATTATAAAATCAGTGGAAAACATACAACTTAAATATTTTGACAGCTCTACTACTTCCGGTTATACTGAAAGTTAATGTTAACTTCCCTTTTTTTAATTTTAAATAGAACACCCTATATATTATTTATTCTTTAGATTCTGCGTAAAATTCTAAACATAATTTATGTATAATATTATTACTTATACAGGGTGATTTAAAAATCGATCACGAAACTTAAGGGGGTGATTCTACTTGACAAAATAAGGGTAGAGCTTCATATATATATATTTTTTAAATGTCATTCGTTTTTGAGTTACAAGCCGTCAAAGTTCAATTTTTATTTTGGTTTTTTCGCCATATTATATTTATTTTTTAACCAATTTAGTTGATATTTGGCACACACATCAAGCTTTGCAGATTCTAGAATTTTAAAACAAAAGTACTTTTTTTAAATACCGCCAGAGGGCACTTTACCTAAAACTTAAAATTTATTTACGTCATACCTTTTTATTTTGACAGATATCGCAAAGCTGGGGGCGCCATTTTATAGACAATCAAAAACTTAAAAAATAAACCTCACCGTTTAGCCACCAATAGATATCAGAGTTTTCATCAATTTTAATCAAATTACCTACATACATACAGGGTGTCCAGTAACTTAACCGACAAACTTAACCAAACGATTCTAAAACAAAAAATAAGACAAAAACTTCATATATACATATGTTTAAACGTCTTAGTTTTTGAACTCTGGTGTGTTAAATATTTAAAAAAAACTTTTTTTTTTTTTAATTTTTCACACCTCGTAGTTCAAAAACTAAGACGTTTAGGACATATGTTTATATGAAGTTTTTGTCTTATTTTTGTTGTAGAATCGTTTGGTTAAGTTTGTCGTTTGAAGTTACTGGACACCCTGTATGTATGTAGGTAATTTGATTAAAATTGATGAAAACTTTGATGTCTATTGGTGCCTAAACGGTGAGGTTTATCGACTTAACCTTACCTTATTTTTAAGTTAGTATATTCTTTTCCTGACCGTATATTTATTAATTTAGTTTTTGTTTTTGGGTTTTCGGTCAATTAAATGAGAAACTATTTGATGTTTGTTGACGTTTCGGTTTATTATTAAACCATCTTCAGAATCTATAATTTAAAAAACAACGATCTTAATTTTAATACAAAGCAAAAGAAAAATATTATTCAAAGGGCGCTGCTATTATTAATATAAAATAATTTAAAATTAACATACCTTTTTTTAAACTTAATCACTAATATTTACAAATTAAAACTACAATGTTACATTTTGAAAGCTTGGAGAGAACTAACATTTTTTTCCAATAATCTTGGTTTTATTTGACGTTTATTATACCTTTCGGTTTTTCCTAATTTTGATAGTAAAAATTTGCATTTTATTATCCTGTAATAAGGTTATTATATACAATACTAAGATTATTTGTGTCGGTCCTATGGTTTACTGTATTTTTGGTTTTTTTAATGTGAATCATCTCTTTTATATTTCTTTTTCTAAAATTTGTTTCGTAGTCTAAAATTTGTACGCTTTTAAAGTCAAAATAATGTAAGTTTTCTATTGCGTGATTAGCTAGTGCTGTCGAATTTTCTTTAATGTTTCTAATACTTGTTTGATGTTCTTTTATTCTATTTTTTAAATACTGTTTTGTTTGGCCAATGTATGATTTTGGACAGTTTAGACAGTCTATTTTATAAATGAGGTTTGTTTGTTCTAATTGTGGAATTTCGGGTTTTAGTTTAGTAAAAAGTGTTTTTGAGTTATTTAGTGGTTTTTCAGCAACATGAATTTTAAATGGTTTTAAAACTTTTTAATTTTATGATTTATTTCAGGGTTATAGGGTAATGAAATGTATTTTTTGTCTTTATCACTGTTTTTGTGTTGGTGTTTATTAGAGTTATATATATTATTTATTCTCGATTTTATGATAGGTTCTGTGAAATTTTTGGGTATTGGTTATTTTTTAAGACTTCTCTTATTTTTTAAGATTTTGTGGTCTGTGTTTTGGATCAGAAAGTTTTATTGCTCTGTCAACTAATGAGTTGACAACACTTTTTTGTATGCATTTGGGGTGTTTGAGTTAAAATTAAGGTATCTACCAGACCATACTGGTTTTGTATACCAGTTTGTTTTTATTATGCCATCATTATCATAGCTTATTGTTACATCGAGGAAATTAATTTTACGATTACTTTCATTTTCGTGTGTAAATTGAAGTTTTGAATGAAATGAATTAAATTTTTAAGTGTATATTGAAGCTTATTACTTGGAATACAAAGAAGACAGTCGTCAACAAATCTTTTAAAAAATATGGCTTATAATCTAAAGATTCTATGACACTGGTTTCGAGGCATTCCATGACAAGGTTGGCTATTGTAGCTGAAATTGGTGAACCCATGGCAACACCGTAAATTTGTGAATAAAATTGTTCTTGAAATTGAAAAAAGTGGATGAAATGCATATTTTGGTTGCTTCGATAAATTCATTTTTGGGATGGTGGTAAATTCCTTAATTTGTGACCACTTCTTATCAATACTTTTTATTGCAAGTTCAATGGGAATATTTGTGTACAGTGATACCACATCAAATGATACCAAAATATGGTTTTTTGGTATTTTTTTATTTTTTAAGAATTCATGAAAATCCCAAGAATCTTTCAGGTAATAGTCATTCTTGCCAAGGATGTTTGTTAAAATATTTGATAAAAATTTTGACAAATTATAAGTTGCAGAGCCTATGGTACTAACAATAGGTCGTAAGGGTATATTTTCTTTGTGCAATTTAGGTAGGCCGTAAATATAGGGTGGGTGACCATTATGGCTTATTAGTTTGTTTTTTGTGTTTTTATCAATAGCTTTTATTTTAAGTAATTTATTGATTAGACTGTTGATTTTAGTTTGGATTTTATTTGTTAAGTCACGAGGTTCTTTTTTATATGTGGAAGAATCGTTAAGAAGGTTAAACATTTTTTTGTTGTATTCTTCTTTTTCCATTATTACAGTTTTGTTACTTTTATCCGCATTAAGGACAAAAATAGAGGAATGTTTAGAGAGAAATTGTTTTGTTTCTTTTAAGTAATAGTTTAATTGATTTTTTGCTATTTTTGGTTATTTTATTCTATTCTTATAATTACTTAAAATATTCGTTATCTTATTTCTGATTGATTCTTGATCATTTTCATTTAAAGATTGTATTCCGTATTCAATATTTGTTATAAAATTTTCAATGCAGTTTGGTTTTGTTATCGACTTAAACGAAAATTTAGATCCTAGTGAAAGTATGTAACTAATGTGTTCGGGTACAGAGGTTTTTGTTAAATTTGTTATCCAATTTTGGTTTAAAGTGAACTCGTCCTTTACTATTAGATTTTGTTTTTTCATTAGCAAATTAATTTTGTTTAGGTGTTTGTCTTTAGTTTTGTTAAAAATATATTCAAATTCAGATTTTTGTTTAGAATAAAAGTCGTTCAAAAAAGTTTGAGTATAGTTATTATTTATTTCAGATTCGATTTTCATTTTTGTTTTAAATAGGTAGTTTAATTTAGAAAAGCAGTCATTGATACAAATATTTAGAAGCTGAAAATAAAAGATATTTAAAATTTTGTTATATTTGGTTTCCGATTCATATTTGTAAAAATTAAGTTGCTTATGTTTATTTTTTATAAAATTTGGAATTAAATGCAAATTTTTACATCTTACAAGAAAATTTTTTTTATTTGTTTCCTTTGCGATACTTTTTTGCGTTGCTTCATATTTTCTTAGAAGTTGTTTTTTGCTTCCTTGGACTGAAGCTGCGGCGTTTTCACCCATGCCTTGTTATAAATTAGTATATTCTTTTCCTGACCGTATATTTATTAATTTAGTTTTTGTTTTTTGGGTTTTCGGTCAATTAAATGAGAAACTATTTGATGTTTGTTGACGTTTCGGTTTATTATTAAACCATCTTCAGAATCTATAATTTAAAAACAACGATCTTAATTTTAATACAAAGCAAAAAGAAAAATATTATTCAAAGGGCGCTGCTATTATTAATATAAAATAATTTAAAATTAACATACCTTTTTTAAACTTAATCACTAATATTTACAAATTAAAACTACAATGTTACATTTTGAAAGCTTGGAGAGAACTAACATTTTTTTCCAATAATCTTGGTTTTATTTGACGTTTATTATACCTTTCGGTTTTTCCTAATTTTGATAGTAAAAATTTGCATTTTATTATCCTGTAATAGGGTTATTATATACAATACTAAGATTATTTGTGTCGGTCCTATGGTTTACTGTATTTTTGGTTTTTTTAATGTGAATCATCTCTTTTATATTTCTTTTTCTAAAATTTGTTTCGTAGTCTAAAATTTGTACGCTTTTAAAGTCAAAATAATGTAAGTTTTCTATTGCGTGATTAGCTAGTGCTGTCGAATTTTCTTTAATGTTTCTAATACTTGTTTGATGTTCTTTTATTCTATTTTTTAAATACTGTTTTGTTTGGCCAATGTATGATTTTGGACAGTTTAGACAGTCTATTTTATAAATGAGGTTTGTTTGTTCTAATTGTGGAATTTCGGGTTTTAGTTTAGTAAAAAGTGTTTTTGAGTTATTTAGTGGTTTTTCAGCAACATGAATTTTAAATGGTTTTAAAACTTTTTAATTTTATGATTTATTTCAGGGTTATAGGGTAATGAAATGTATTTTTGTCTTTATCACTGTTTTTGTGTTGGTGTTTATTAGAGTTATATATATTATTTATTCTCGATTTTATGATAGGTTCTGTGAAATTTTTTGGGTATTGGTTATTTTTTAAGACTTCTCTTATTTTTAAAGATTTTGTGGTCTGTGTTTTTGATCAGAAAGTTTTATTGCTCTATATCTTTATACTTAAAATAAATTGAGGTTATAACAGTTTCTTAAAATTATTTTGCATTTGAACCAAAGTCGGTCTATATAGGTCACGACATTCGGCCATATTGCTTTGACGTGTTATGACGTCACATCTCCCATTTTTCGGCCATGTTGTTCAGTGCCGGAGATATACAGTTTATTGTATTAGTAGAACAACCGTTTATACAACAGTTTTTACTTATTATTAAGTTGTAAATTCTTTTTACTTTAAATGAAAAACATTTGGAATTACATCTTTCAACAAATATCACTTCCAAAACAATACAAAATTGAAATGCGCAAATTCTAGACGCCACTGGATTGATCATCAGCTTTGATTTTACCCAGTCTTGCCAACTTTTCTCCGTGAAGTGCCCTTCCTTGGCGTCCCCGACTCGAACCCGCCTCAAAAGTTGAGGATATGTCGCCAACCTTATAAATATAAACTAACCTTGCATCTGAACTAGAATCAAATGATCATGCATACAGGGTGTCCCTAAAAGTGAGGTAAATATGATACTACAAATTTCTGAGGCTAATATAATATAGGTAACGATTTAACCCTAACTTATCCTAGTCCAAAGTGGATTGGACATACAGGTTGTCCAAATGTATTCTGGATTTAGCTTTTTTAAATAATTTTGTTAAGTGTATTGTGCCAATATTCGGCTATGGAGGCTTTTGAAAGTAAGAAATTAGAATCTCATTAATATCGTCTAGAGGGTGCCTTTTGTAGTATCTTGGACTAATTAAAACGAAACATATTTTTTAAGCATTTTTAAGTATTAAACTTTTAAATAAATATTATTATTCTCATATTTTACATAAAAGAGGTATACAGGGTGGCCCACCATATTCGACACGGTCTGTAGCTGGATAACCATGGGGTTTTTAAAAAAGTAAATACTGGAACATATACAGGTCGGATAAGACCACAGTATAAAAATTATTTTAGTCTATACAGGGTGTCTCAAAAAAGTGTGACGTATCAAAGTTATATTTTTTAAATGGAACACCCTATATTTTATGACGGTTTTAGATTCTACTTTAAAAATAACTCAAGTTTGTTTATAGTACTAAGTGTCTAATTTTATTCGTTTTTGTGATATTTGATTTTTTTGAAAAATGCAGAGGTAAAATTAAATTGATTTTACTTTAACACTTTTAACACTTTAAACTTTAAAATGTGTAACAAGATTAGAAAAAGTCTGCCATATCATACGTAGGTCAAATCAAGATCAAATATTGTACAGGGTGATCAAAAATAATTTCAATTTTTCAGAAAATCAAATAGCCATATCTCTCTTATTTTAAATGGAACACCCTGTATTTTTTTACGTCACATGATGACAAATAAAATACTCTTTTCAAATGGTGTATAGGTTGCCTATACCTATCTTTTGTGCTTTTTAGTAAAATCTGTTTTTACAAATTTTTAGTCCAAATGTTTATTTAAATTAAAGTTGGCTGTGACATAGCAGCCATTAATATTTTTCTTAAGAAAATAACAACGACCATTTATTGATTACTAGTGTTTTAGTCAGTTTAAAAGAAATTTCAATGATTTTAAATAAAAACCCTTCTTCTACAACAACAAGATGATATAATACTGGTAGGATGTGAAAAAAATGGTTTACTTTAGTCTAGAGTTAATCCTGAAAAATATTCCAGGAGAAACCATCTGATAACCTTAATAGTTGCTTTAAAAAATTTGACACAGTGATTATGGATAATGGAAGAAACGAGTTATAGGTCACAGAATGTCGTCATAACTGACCAGAGGCGTTATTAGGATTGTTTAAAAAACACAAGTTTTATCATTACCACATTCAGCTGAAATAAGTGTTATTGAAGTAGCATTATAAGCAACTAATGAATTTTTTTTTCTGTGAATTTTAAAAAATAGTGGCAGATAATACAAAATCTTTTAATTTTGTGCTTTTTTCCAACAAATTTACATTTTGCAATAACGGCTTAGTAAATAGGCATAGCTATATCACAGCCTACTTACATTTAAATAGACATTTGGAATAAAAATATGTTAAAACGGAATTTACTTAAAAGTATAAAAGATAGGTATAGGCAACCTATACACCATTTGAAAGAGCATTTGGTTTGTCATCATGTGGTGTAAAAAATACAGGGTGTTCCATTTAAAATAAGAGAGATATTGCTATTTGACTTTCTAAAAAATTGAAATTATTTTTCGATCACCCTGTATAATCTATGATCTCGATATGACCTACGTATGATAAGGCAGACTTTTCCTAATCTTGTAACAAATTT
Organism: Listronotus bonariensis; assembly: GCA_014170235.1. Taxonomy (NCBI): domain Eukaryota; kingdom Metazoa; phylum Arthropoda; class Insecta; order Coleoptera; family Curculionidae; genus Listronotus; species Listronotus bonariensis. The sequence continues at coordinate 92,742 of JACEGR010002583.1, read as the reverse complement.
TAAAGTTTAAGGAGTTTATATTGTTAAAATAAAATTAATTTAATTGCACCCCTGCATTTTGAAAAAAAATCAAATATCACAAAAACGAATAAAATTAGACACTTGGTACTATTAACAAACTTAAATTATTTTTTTATGTAGAATCTAAAACCGTCATAAAATATAGGGTGTTCCATTTAAAAATATAACTTTGATACGTCACACTTTTTTGAGACATCCTGTATAGAGTAAAATAATTTTATACTGTGGCCTTATCCGACCTGTATATGTTTCAGTATTTACTTTTTTAAAAACCCCATGGTTATCCAGCTACAGACCGTGTCGAATATGGTGGGCCACCCTGTTAAAAAAAAACAAAAAGAAATCAGTGCTTATTTTTAAAAAATATTATTGGCTGTGAAGACTACTGAAACCTCATTGGACCCAATATTTTTAATTTAGTTGAGGCTATACAAGCCCGTATTTTTTTTAAACCATTTTACCAACTTTAGAAAAAATTGGTTTAAGGACATTTAAGATATTTATAAAATATCAGCATTTTAATTGTTTTAGGATTCATGTTGCTCCGAGAAGCCGCTCAAGTACACAACTGGGACCTAGACTACGGTTCCATCGCCCTTATGTGGCGTGGTGGATGTATCATCCGTTCAGTCTTCTTGGGGCAAATTAAAAAGCTTTCGACGCAGACAAAGACTTAAAATCATTGCTGTTGGCACCTTTCTTCTTAGACGCTATTTCCAAAGCACAATCTGGATGGAGAAATGTTGTTTCTACTGCCGTTAAAATAGGTAAGTAAACGTGCGAATCGACATGGTCAGTCCCTCGACTCATAGCATTCTAGATTCCGTTTACAGAGCCGTTGCCTTAATAATTATACAGAAAATTTCTACCCTTTTGCATTATTTACATCCCTAAGATACGTCTTATATTCGACAGAGATTTCGACATCGTCTGGCTCTTAACCGTATCAGAAGTGAACTGACGCGGTAGGTGGAACCGAAATCTGTTAAATTTTTTATATGATTTTAATGACTAAATTTATCAGTATTTATTCTTGCTGACCACATATTAGGCCTATTCGTAGAGAAGTCACAAACTAGTCAGCGCCAGTGACTACCTGTATGTATTTGACCAGACCTGAGGTTTCTGTAGTGAGTCCCCATACCTACCTAAGAATTTTCATGATCGGTTCAGTATTTCCCAAAAATTAGCCCTTAAAACAAACAATCAAAGTTACAAACTTTATCTCTTTTTTATAATAATAAGTATAAATGAAGATTGAAGAGAAAATCTACCAAAAATAAGTAAATTCATTGCTTTTTCTGATCTATTTTTATTTAAAAAAAAATGAAATCTGTATCCGCAGAGAATCGAACCCGGGCCGCCCGCGTGACTGGCGAGCATTCTACCACTGGACCACCGGTGCTTATACAGGTAGTCACAAACTTAATATCTTTATACTATTAGTATAGATTGATATACATATTTCATTATTTTTCTCTGAATTTTTTGCCTAATCATTATAAAATATAGGCTATAGCACTCCTGAGTAGTGTAGCTTGTGAAAGAGTTTTTATGATCGGTTTAGTATTTCCGAAGATTAGCCCTTAAAAGTTATAGTTTATTCAAGATAGCCGACTCGTGCCCACTTCGTAGGGCGTTAATATCTGAACTTTTTGTTTAATAATAATAAAATAATAATAAAATATAGCCACACTCCTGAATAGTGTAGCTTTCTGATTGTAAAAAAATTCATGATCGGTTCAGTATTTCCGAAGATAAGCGGCTACAAACAAAACAAACAAAGTTACAAACTTTACCTCGTTATAATATTAGTATAAATTAGTATCAAAGAAAAAAGTATTCGAATACTCAGTATTCATGAATACCCGGAATGGAGCATTCAAATACTAAAAAAAAGATTCGAATACCGATGATTGAAGAAGAGCAAAAAAACAAAAGGTCCTCCCTTCTTTTTCATATTTTTGTTTCCTTTTGGTACTCCAATTATTACAATTTTGGTTTTCAAATCCTTCTACATTTCGGTATTCCAATACTTGGAAGGCCGTTATTCGAATACACACTCCCGAATACTAACCAAAAAAGTATTCTGCCGAATACCAAACACACAAATGTATTCGAATACCGGCAAAATGTATTCTGAATACTATTCAGAATACAGAGTATTCGAATACGACACAACTCTGGTGGCAGACAGTTTTGTAAGTGGTCAAAAATGTAATTTTGAAAGTAATTGGCCAGATCTGCCATCAATACTTTTTATTTATTAGTGTCTTAAAAAACATATTTTGATATTTTAGACAACAAAATCTTACGTACAATCCGGTCAGATGTATACATAGACTGTCTATAGCTTTTTTTTCCCATGGTTTACTGTTGTACTTACTCTAGCCTATAGTATTTTACACTGACTTTATTAAACGACCTCAAAAAAGGAGGTTATATGTTCGACACCTATGTTTTTTATGTATGTAAACCGATCACTCCGTCAATTGTAGACCGATTTTAGAAATTCTTTTTTCTTCGAAAGAGTGTCCTTTCATAGTGGTTCCATAAGGAAACCAAGCCAGGATCGCAAGAGAGAGAGATGCTGCAGTTATTAATTTATTATTATAATTAAGGTAAATGTAACGTCAAATGTTCTTATTTGTCATGTGGTTGTCATTTAGCTGATAGTTCATCTTTTTATATTTAAATACTGAAGACTCAAAAAAACAAATAGTCTTATGTCACTAAACGTACCTATATGATTTATAGTAAAAAGCACATTATTTAAAATTAGTTATTATTTTAGCTTATGTTTTGAGCAATCCGTCCTTTGGTACTTGCCTGGTATTTCACAGGCAATTGTGTATTTTTGAAGACTCGGGAATTCTTACATTTATATAACACAAGTAATGACAAGTTATGTGTGCCTAGTGTATTTGAGCATGGCATAAAGGTTACATTGTCTTTTGAAATTTTCCATCCTGGTGCCAATTTTTCATATTTACGTACCCACGTTGTTTTTGGCAAAACCTTTCAAAAAATTGCGGATTTATCGGCATTGTAAATTTGGTTTTTAGTTAATTACATTTCTTTATTCAGAGCAAGTTTAAGTTGAAAAGGAGCAACTGCTTCAACTTTACTTGAAACACGTTGTCGAAATTCCACTGTATTGGAGAAAAAGATGAATAAGTTGAGTGAAACGCAGAAAATAGACATATTAATCATAATAGGATGTGGTGATCGCATTAGAACTTAACACGAGGTTTGTGAATTGTTTAATACTAAATGTATTTTCAGAAATTTCTTAGTACCTGTTGACTTAAGGTATAGAGTATGTTTTACAAAGTGTATTCAGAACACTTTGAAAAATTAAAAAATGAAATAATGTACAGGGGGTTCTATAAAAGAAAATATTCATAGTGATATGTAACTACTACTTGCGTAACCCTGTATGCTTGCCTGTCATGTCCGAAAACAGGCAATTAAAAACAAATATTGACGTGTCCGAGTGTTTCGCTGAAAAATCATTCGTTCAATTTTAATGAAATTTATTCCAGAATTTTGGCCTTCACTTATACAACTGAATACCCCGCTGTGTTGTGTTTTGATTGGATATTATGCCCTACTAAAAAATTCTGTTGCAACTAGGGGTGATTTTTCAGCTGTCACACTTCAATACATACTTCACGGATGAGTACACCAATCTTGGGTATATAAGGCAGGATTCCTGGCTCACACGTCATTATTTTCTTAACTGCTCTACTGTCAACTACTTCATCATGTACCAATTTCTTCCTTTTGTAAGTGCCTATACCGCTGTAATGCCAAACCTCCCTGTTGAGATTTGGTGTGTTATATTGAGACTACTGGATCCTGCATCATTGCTGACAACAGCTAGGAGTTCTTCATTTTTCTATTCTATTGTACAAGGAGACCTTACGCTACTGAAACGATTTGAAGATGCTAAAACTGAAGAACAGAAACAGATGTTTGCTCTGTGGACTCAGCCAGGAATGACTACGAGAGTTAGTCGCCAAGATTATTCCAGACTTTTTTCTACAAACGGACAAAAAGATGTTTCTAAAAACTTGGTAAAATCGTCGATGCAAGAAAACAGCTCAAGCAGAAACCTGAGGCAGCACGTTTTGGTCCCACAAGAAAGGCGCCCAAAAATACAAGATTTGCTCCGTATAGACTTTAAAAATATATATATTTTTTTATTTATGTAAAAATTATATTTATTTACAATAAAATATGAATTTAAAAATAATCTCTTTTTTTATTAGAATTAGCTGCAATAGTTAATGAATTTTAAATAATACAAAATTTATAACAAAACTAAAAGAAAATACTTTTATTTTAGAAAAACACAATGGCGTACCATTTTTCATAATAAATATTTATGATCAATTGTAAGGCTCCACCAGATCAATTTTTCCTTTTCTAGGGTTACTTTTAATATGGTGCGAGACATTATAAATAGCCTAAAAAACAAAAAAGCTGTGATATATTTGACTAAACACAAAACTCATTAAAAGCATAAAAAATCTTATAATTTCAACCTCTAACTAAATTAATAAACTTATGCTTTAAGGAGAATATTTTTCCCCCAATTTTAAAAAAAGCTGTGGTATGTCCTATATTTAAGAAAGGAAATGCAGATGCACCTGAAAATTATAGACCCATTTCTTTGCTCCCAATTGTTTCAAAGATTGTGGAAAAAGCATGGCCCTGCAGATAGTTAAATTTATGGAAGTAAATAATTGCTTCAATAAACATCAATTCGGTTTTAGAAAACACAAAAATACAACGATGGGTATTTTAGATCTTCTGTCCCACATAATTGAGTCATTTCAAGAAATGAAATTCAGTTCTGTTCTTTTGTGTGATTTAAGCAAGGCATTCGACTGTGTGAGCCACGACATTCTTCTACGGAAACTTACTAAGTACAATTTTTGCAATGAAAGTGTCAAACTGATAGAATCATATCTAACTGACAGAGTCAGGTCGTCAGGGTTGCTGGGGTGTCTTCGGCGGAAGGTGTTTTAAACATTGGTGTCCCACAGGGCTCTATATTGGGACCAATACTCTTCCTTATATATATAAACGATCTACCGGATATGGACAATAAAGCAAATTACACTCTTTTTGCTGACGACACCACAATATCCTGCTCGGCCGATACTGCTGCAGAGGCACTGAGGAGTTCCGTGGCTGCGCAGGAGAGAGCAGGGGAATGGTTTGCTGCAAACAAGCTTGTCCTAAATAACAGTAAGACTAAAAGGGTCTTTTTTTCTATGAGGGATCTAGGCGATTTAAATAGTGGGATTGACGAGGGTGAGGTTGGCTTTTTGGGTATTAACTTGGACCCGAGACTACTCTGGAGACCACAAATAAATACTCTGTGCAAAAAATTAAATAAACAAATCTTTCTTTTGCGAAATCTTTCAAACTGTGTCTCACGGGATACTTTGAAGTGTGCCTACTTTTCCCTCTTTCACTCTCATCTTTCTTACTCCATTCTGGCCTGGGGACATGCAGCGGACACAGGACGTGTTTTCGCTCTTCAGCGCAGGGCGCTAAGAATCCTGGCTGGTCTTGCCTATAGGGAGGACTGCCGCCAGGCATTCAAGGCACTCAAAATACTGACACTCCCTGCACAGTATATATATGAAAATCTTATATATCTGAAAAGAAATATTGACTCATATGTAAGCCATGAGGAAATCCACAATTACGAGACCAGGCACAAGAATAATATCCTTCCCGCCTACTGGAGGTTAAAGAGGTGTCAGACGGGTCCAGGCTACTGGGCAATAAAATGTTTTAATGTATTACCTGAGGATATTAAAAATATGTCTTTTGAGTCTTTTAAGAAAAAAGTTAAAATTATATTAACAGAAAATATTTTTTATTCAATAGACGAGTACATAAGTTTTACATTTTAATGGTTAGATTTTAGCAGTGTTTGTACATGTATATTTTGTGTGTGTATTTACTGTAATAATTTTATTTTTGTAATATTTAGTTTTATATTATTGACGTGTGTAAACATTGTAAATGTGTATTGACATCTTAAATTATACAGATCAACTACAAGTTACAATGTGGCATTAACAATTTATTTCCAACTTTTGAAAAAACAAAAAAAACAATTTACCCCACATTCACTTTTCACGGCACTTCCTACTTGACGAAAATATGTAAATGTATTATTATATAGAAGGCGGACCGCTCAAAGTAGGAGGAGAAACAGATGTTGAACGCGGAGGCCGCATGTTTTTTTGTGCATGCAGCCGACTTCATCAAATTATAAGACGTTATCACGTCAAAAAAATAAGTACTAAAAAAGATATTCTCTTATACCTAAAATATGTATAATATTTTACGAGCGCTATATTCGAAATTCAACGTTCGCAAAAATGTGGGAACTCTAACATTCGTTACATCACTAGGAGGTATAGGGGCCTCACTGCACAAAACTTCAGTTTTGGTGAAATACATACAGGTAGCCTTTAACTGGCTCTCAGACTAACAGCCAGATTAAGATAAGCCATTTTAAAAATTTTCGCTTGAATAAACTGTACCAAATTATTTTGCGACTACAGAGGTCACATTCCGAAAAAGCATTGTAAATGCCAAAGCACTTGTTCACTTTTCAAAACCAAAATGAAAGTGATCCCTAAATCATATTTTTCTTTCAGGAGTACCAACCCCAGCCTTGGCCACAGCCCTAGCATTCTACGATGGTTATAGATCAGAACGTCTTCCAGCGAACTTACTCCAAGCTCAAAGAGATTACTTTGGGGCTCACACTTATGAACTGTTGGGAAAAGAAGGCAAATTCGTGCACACCAACTGGACTGGCAAGGGCGGAAATGTATCCGCTTCTACTTACGATGCGTAGGAGGTTGAAAAATGTGGGGAATAAATTATTTTTTGTTAAACTTTATTTTTATATTGAGTCTGGGTTTTTTTTTATTGTTAATTATACAAAAATAAAGTATTGTTTTTAAGATCATGTTTGTTTTGTTTAAGGACGTATAAGGAGACTGACGCTTTATTTACAATAAAACTATTTAACAACTACAGGGTGTTCGTAATTTGCGGCGCCAAACTGTTATGGATTTTTAACTTTTTAAGGAGATTTAAAATTTAAAAAAGAACCTAATTTAGTAATATTTCCTACTTTTATTTTTTTTGTTTTTACATTAATGAATTATAAAACACTTTTCTCAAAAGAAACGTTTACCTTTTTTATGTTAAAGGGTAAATATGCAATTAGGTAGATTTTATTTTATTCTCTTTAAACTCAAAAGATAAAATAAATAATAATAGGCCAAAAAATGTATTTTTATTTGTTTCATTCAAAGAAAATATAAAAATTGAACAGAACTCTGTGTATTAAAGATATTTTTAAAAACCGTTATTTTTTAAAATTAACACTCTTTATGTTAAATACCATGCGTTTAACACGTGTTTATTCAGGGTGGACTATTGGACGGAGGTAAACGGGGCGCGAAAATGTCTCTTTACCTGCACGCCTGAAAGGTTACGTTTATATCATAGGTAAATGGGGCGCCAGCCCTTCCCGAGAGAAGGTGTGGGTCAGGACAGGTAAGAATTCCTATAATTGACACTAATATTTGTATACCACTTAATCAGTTCAGTTCTCATTGTAATAGTGAATAGATCTGCGAAAAGATTTCCGCTCAAGATTTTAATAGTGAGAAAAAGTCCAAAAAAGACCAACATTTTATTTCGATACCTTTACTTTAAAGAAAAACATTTGCGCCCCGTTTACCTTTACAATTTTATTGACCCCAAGATCCCTGCGCCCCATTTACCTGTTCAATAAAACTTTAGTGAAGGCCTTGCGCCCGGTTTACCATCGCCGGGACTGGACTATTAGTCCAATAGGTATGACTAATGGGAATATATAAACTACTTTTTGACGTAAAAATGATATGTAGTTGCAACAGTCAAGATGGCGGATGAGCGCCATCTTGGGAAAAAAATAAATGGAAAGGGAGTCTTGTACATCGTTTTAAAACTCCTGACGGGTAATTTATAACCCTAGAATACGAAGTCAATACCTACTACAAAATGGCGGTACTTCAAAAATTACCTAAATACCTGATTGGGATGGCCATAGTAATAAAGTTAGATGTATTTATTGTGGTAGTTTCTTAAAGCTCCTTTAAAGTTCTTTTTAATGGTGGCAATATACAAGGTAGGTCAAAAAGTATATATTTTTACGTAGCACTTTGTATATTATTTCACCATTAAAAAGATCTTGAAAGAGCTTTAAAAAATACCCCACGAAGTAGATCTAACATTATTAGTTTTCGGAATTAGGGCCATCCAAATTAGGTATTTGGGAAATTTTCAAAGTTTCGCCATTTTTAGTAAGTGGAGTAATTGACTATATTCTAGGATTATAGAAGTATTCGTTAGGTGCTTTAAAATAATGTGCCACAAGATTTATCTCTTTTTGCTCTTATACTCTAATATCCAAGCTTGGGTGCAGATGATCTATAGATATAACACTGGGTCTGTATTCGAAAAGTATTTGAATCAGTCTTTAATTAGTAACAATTTTGTCAAATTTGTTTTTATTTTGGTGTTGTGTTTTAAACATTTTTTTGTCTTTATTTAAGTCGACAAAGGCTTGATAAAGCTGAAGAATAGGTACAGAGAGTACTTGGCGTGGCGTGGACAAATATAGACGTAGGCGAAGGCGCATCAGCAAGGCCCTTTACTTACTTTGACTAGATCGATTCTATAAATCTATTTTACCAAACATTATTTGTCACGACATACCTAATAATGAGAGTGAAAAAGTATAAATGCGCCGTGGCAGTATATTGAAAAGCATATAAATTTAAAAAATCGATTTATTTTTTGATAAAAGTGCAAGATTTTTCATGGGCTTTTGCCATCTCTACTAAGTGTGTGACTAAGTTTTTCTACATTTTTATTTAATTCTAAAGCGATATTAAGTCTGGTGGCATCGTGAGGTCCCTTTAAGTGCAGGGCCGTATTAAATCCGTATGAGGCGCCCTAGGGCCAGAATTCTCAGCGCCAGCGCCTATTTTTCCAGTAAAAAAAAAAAAAATAAGAGCAAAAAAAAAAAGGTCCTTACCTCCATTTCCAGTGTTGATTATAAAAAAAAAGGTCATTCTTTTCAAGCGTCTAGGTAACCAAACAAAGCGGCAAAAAAGCATTTTTAGGGGTCTTTGTTGGGGGGAGGGGAAATGCTTCCATTGCCGTCCGCTGCGTACGACTCTGACAAAAAGCACAACTAATACGTAGTTAAAAGATTTCATAATTTTATTAGAAAAGATAAAGCTGTAATAAAATTATAATAGAGAAAATGCACGTAGTCCGAATAGTTTGCGATTGCTATTTTTATTACCATTTTCTGCAAAATCTATCGCAAGAAGTAATTTTAATAATTTTTAATGGCAACTTTATCGGTAGATAATAGATAATGGAAGCAAATAAAACGGTAATAAATGGACAGGATTGTAGTCAAAACACTGACAAGAATCATTTAATCATTGCGCAATAAATTTCCAGGAAATACTTTTATTATTTGAAATAGATAACATATATTTAATGACTTCAGTGAAGGCTGTCTAAAACTATTATTTTGTTAATTTTCAAATATTTTTTTTGTAATTTGTAAGGATTATACTTTAAAAGATTGTAGCGTTTTATTTTTTGTGTATTTAAAAACTTCATATTAACATATTGTATTAAACAAAATAATATTTGTTTTTTAAGATTAAAGATATTTTTTGGAGAAATGGTCAAATATTATTTTTTGAAATTTAAACTCACAGAAAACAAAAAAAAACTAAAAATAATTAATAGTTTAAAAAATAAAAAAACACGCTTTTATATGCAACCGAACTAAAAATTAGAAAATAATTTTTCATTAAAAAAATATTGTCATTTCATTAGTAAAGCGTGGGGGTGCATTTTACTATTTTCATAACTTTTCCATCATAGATATTTGCAAATATAATAATTATAACATTTAATATATTTATCACCCCACGCTTTTGCTATGAAATGATATTATTTTTAATGGTATTTACATTTGGATTCGATTCTAAGCGTGTTTTAGTTTTAAACTATTAATCCACTCGGCCCTAGTTTCTGCTACTCTGGTGCAACTAGCCTATATTTTTATTAATTTCATAAAAATTGAACTTCAATAATTGCAACTAACCAAATTGTGTAAAAAATAAAAATTTCTTCTTCATTTAATAGCAAAGTTTGAAATGTTGCCAACAGATGGCATCCTAGGTGTTGTTTTTATAATATAATGGAATTTTTCCTGGCGATTCAAAAGAGATAACGGGATACTGTTTTTAAATTATTGCATCTTCATCGGTCCTTGACACGTGCAAAGTTTCAAAGAAATCGAATAGCTGGAAGTTGGTTTAAATTAGGCTCAAGATTCCGTTACATAGATAGACAGATGGATAGATTGTTACAACCCAAGTTAATAAAAGCGTGTTAAAAACATATTGTGTTGTTAAAAATATCTTAATACGACTTGTTAAATTGTTTTTTTTTTCTTGATTTTGCATTCTATTAACAAAAAAACCTTCTAGCTTATTCAAATCTAAAGGGTTCAAACTCAGCTTATTTTGCAATTTTAAGTCTTAAGAATACTCTTGATATTGATGGTCTATTAACGGTCTATTATTCCTTAGCGTACAGTCATATGTCATATAATGTGGTCTGCTGGGGAGATGCGGGTGTACGATGTTCCCGTATTTTTGTAAGACAAAAAGAATCCTAAGGCTTATATTTAACCTAAATGTGCGCAAAACTGGCAAGCATGTTTTTAAACAAAAAAATCTTAACTTTTCCATGTCTTTATATTTTAAGGTGTTTAATGTTTGTCGACAATAATAGAATGTTATTTGAAGGGTTGGGAAATAGCAGTGCATACAATACACGCGGCAGAGATCTTCTCACAATTCCAAAACACAATACAACATTTTTAAGAGTTCGCCAAAGTACAACTGCATGCATTTTTATAAAAATTACCTTCTGAGTTGAGAGCTCCACGTATAACGTTTGTTCAAAGGGTAAAGAGTTTTCTGTTGAAAAATTCTTTTTATTCGTGTAAGGACTTTTTGCAGTATTAGATATTTTTTTACCCTTGATGTAATTTAGTTTTAGGTTTTAACATTTCTTCTTTTAAAATTTGATTTTTTTTTATTACAAAGCTAACTTAATTCCCGTAGTTAAAGGGAAGGTTTATTGTGTGTTTGTATATATTGTGTATGTTTGATTGCATATTATGTATATGCACATATGTATTGTATTACCGTTTTATACAATTGTTTATATATTTATTTGAGCTGTATTATGTTATCATTTACTTAGTTTTATGTTATTTTATTTATGTAAGAAAGTTCTCTGTGTAAATGTGCTAATAATGTTAATTTTCTTAAATCCTATTTTTTTTTCTTTAATATATTTTTAATTTTAAGTTTCTGTATTGTATTGACGACCCAATGTACAATCCTGTATTTTTAATGGTAATATATATTCTATTCTATTCTATTCTATTCAAGCTTGGTAACCAAGTTAGTCAAAAATGCAGATTATTTGATAAACATGTCCAGTGTTAAATTCAAAAATGTTTTTCCGGGGAGAGTTTAATATCCACAAGTTACGAAAAAAACTTGTTTACCGCTAAAAACGTTGAAAAGCAAAAAAGTTCTCACCTTTAAAAAGCAAACAAACCAAAAAGTTATACTTTAAGATTACATTCATACTTACGCTTTGACCACCAAATTTCTCCGGGAGGGGAATTTTTTGCTCCGGGGGAATTGTCCCGCTTGGTCAAAATAATTTTGGCTACAAAATCTATTTTGGTTTGAGAACTGGTGTCTTTTGCATTCCTATAAATCTCAGGTGAGATTAGGAGTTGGAGGGGAGGAAGGTGAAGAAAATCTTACCAGGGGCGGAGAAGGGATCCAAAAATTTGAAAATACGCCTAATATAATTTATGGACATCCCCTAATAGAAATTTAACATAATTTTTAGAGTTGAATGTCCATATTTTTAAAACTATAAGAGATTGACATATTAATTATAAATGTGGTATTTTCTTAAGAAAGCTTTAAGCTCTTTAAAATATCTTTTAATAGCAATGCAGTATACAAGGTGTTTTATTTTAAAAATGCCAATGCCCATAGCAATGCACGCCAAATCAAGTGAGATTAGGAGTTGGGGGAGGAGGGGTGATGAAAATCGTACCAAATCTCACTAGGGGCGGAGGGGGAGGGTCCAAAAATTTGAAAAACGCCTCACGTAATTTATGGATTTTTTTAATGGCAATGCATTATACAAGGGGTTTTATTTTAAAAATGCCAATTTTTTATTAAATTCCTAAGGATAGCCATATTTCCGAAATTATTAAAAATTAGATATAACACATGTGGAGTTTTTTAAAGCTCTTTAATAGATCTTTTGAATGGTAATATAATATACAGAGGGTGTTCCATTTTAAAAAAGTAGATTTTGTGCAATAAATTTAAAACCCGATGTTCAATTGTTTCTTTGTTGGCAGCAAGTTAATCAGCGGTAAAAATATATCAACATCACCAATTTAACCGACATCAAAGATGAAACTATAATTGTCTTTGCCGACATCGTATCTTTAATTTAAAAAAATTAGCCATAGTGCCAACTTAAGTTTAACCACCCTGTAGAGAATGACATTAACTTAAATTTTAAAAATCACCCATTCTCTAAAATCGCAGAAAATGCTTGGTACCTAATTTAAATAATTAAATTATGGTTGGTTTAGATATTTGAATAATGATTCTCGGTATTTTAGGTACGTAAGTTCAGGTACGTATTTTAAAACCAATAAATGGGAAAGTGGTTATCAATTAAACATGCATTAGGGGCTAAATGAACTACCTGTTTACTTTGCAATATTACATTAATAACCGCAATAAGGGTTTAAGTAATAAGAATGAAAATGACTAAATGTAAAGCTATTATATTTATTTAAATACCAAAAGAAACATTTATTAATTGTTACATTTATATACACACAAATTATACAAGTCCATTAGTAATTCCTACACAAAATATCTAGTAGATCTTTATTTTTTTTTTGTACAGTGAGGACGGAGGGGGGTAGAATAAATTAATTTAAGATTTGGTTCGTTTTTAGGAAAACACTGAAATAACTAATTATTTTTGACGGTAATTTCTTTATGGCCAAAAATAGGTAACAACTTTAACTTTTTTGACATAAATACCTATTTTTTATGGCATTTTTAAAGTCCGCATCAAATCATGGGCGTCGCTAGGATTTTCAAATTATTTTATCTAAAAACTGATACATGAGCCCACACCAAATTTGTGCCAGATGCTATTGATGCTAGCAGGGACACTTTAGTAAAGGATTTTTTTATTTTAAAATTTGCGAAAAAACGTTGAATTTTGTTGGCCCCCCTAGCAAAATCTAAGTTTGAGAAACCAATCCTCTATTTGTAATTTTTTCGTATATTTGATCAAATTTTATGGACAAATCCCAAATTTCGCAAAATTATCTGTATTTTTAAAAAATATATTGTCACTTGAAATATTTCCACTCTACAATTTTTTATGCAAGATTTTCAAAAGCCTCTAATCATCAGAAAAAGTCAGATATATTTTGCGTTATTGAGGATTTGTCGATAAAATTTAATTAAATCCATGAAAAAATACAAATATAGGATTTGCTTTTGAAACATAGATTTTAGAGGAGGGGAGGGGTAACCAAAAATCATTTTTTTTCGCAAATTTCAAATAAAAATGTTCTTTACTAAAGTGTTCCTCGTAGCATCAATAGCATCTGATATAAATTTGGTATGGGTCCCATGTCTCAGAAATTTTCCATCAATTTCTTTTAAAATTTATAAAGACGCGCGTCGTTAATATTTTTGGAAAGACGCTGAGGCTCGCCAATCTTTATTTTTGGCTGCGGTTCTTTCATGGTAAACTCATATACATGATAGACCACAAAATATGTGACGGCCATTAACTTTTTTAAATAAAAATACCCATTTTTAATACATTTTTAAATTTTACATCAAATTGTAACCATGTTTCATGTAAAGTTAATGGTTGTCGGTTATTTTTGCTACAACCTGTGTCTGTTTTTAACCATAAAAACCTGCAGCCATATACAGGGTGCTTACGAACTCTACCGACAGGCAAGCTTTAAAACTCTTCTTTAAAGATAAATAAGGAAAAAAACTTTTATAAATATGACAAGTTCTAAACGTCTTGCTTTTTGAACAACACGATGTTAAAATTTAAAAAAGTGTTTTTTTATAATAAATTTTTTAGCATTGTACATATTTTTTAGAAATTCGACAGACATCTCCAATATCTCAAAAGATTTTTTTGACATTAAAAAAAAATTGACCTGTGTTTGTGAGGATTTACCATAAATGGTTCAAAAGTAAGATAATATATATATATATATATATATATATATATATATATATATATATATATATATATATATATATATATATATATATATATATATATATATATATAAAGCGGTTTCCCTTGTTTTTGATTGAAGAATTTTTATACATATGATGAAGAAGAATTATTAGAAAAAAAAAAAAAATAGGGAAAAAATATTAAATATTGGGCTAGTATATTAAAATAATATACCTAAAAGAACTTAAGAGCATAATGTACAAAATTTTCAAAGAGTCTATTTAAATACCAAGGCTTTAATTGCCTTATTGTGATTTGACTTTGTACGAGTTATTCGGGTATTTCCGAAAAATTGCCCTATAGCCCTAATTGCATATTATAAACAGACTTATCTAAAGGAGCGTATTACAGAGCCCCAATTAGACCAAGGCTTATCTGGGCATATCTTTCAATAGAAACATTTTTTAAACAAAAGATTTTGAAAAAAGTTTAGGCTAAAATTTAGCTTGCGTTTGTTTTTCATTCTCATCTTTTACTTACTTATAAACACATTCAGCCAATTCAAAAGGTTTATAGGCATGTAGACAAACAACCGCCGATGGTGATCGTGTTTAGATACCGGCATTTTTGCCTAATATTTACCTGTTTGTGTTCTACAAGCGTTACACCGTCTTTTTTCATAATTGCCTATGAGCCTATTAAATTGGCATAATATGTATGTTAAAATAATTGATTTCCTTAAAATAAGACCGAATTGGGTATTAAAAACCTGATCAAAAAGTTTTTAGGGTAAAACATCGACAGAATAAATTATAATAGTTCACCCTGAATCACTTATTTGCGCCATAAAATTATTAATATAAGTAGTTTTGCGCCATTGCAGTTAATAGAATACAAAAGTTAAATTAAAATTGTGTAAAGTAAAACACTTTTTTTTTTATCCTACTTTCTACCCAATAACAATAATAAATGATATAATATGGAATATCTCAGAATCGGCATGAAAGAAATCCAAATAATTAATAATAAATAATACAATTTTAAAAAAGTAATTTTTTGACCATTTTAAAATTAAAATAAAATATTGTGTGTCTCAGTTCATATTTAAAAATATAAATAAAAGAATAAAAATATGCCACCTTAGAAAAAAATAAAAAGGTGTAGCAAGTAAACGACACAAAATAAAGGAAATGCGGCTTTTACCAGTAAGTTTGGCTTAAAAAGAAGTCTGCAAATGGGGGTCAGTTTATGTGTAGAACATACAGAAACATGAGTTTCCTATAAAAAGCGTCAAATTTAGACACCCTGCACATAACAAAAATCGAGATATGTTCCCTTTAGAAGGCCCGGAAAACTTTATTTATAAACAAAAAATGGAAAAACTCACTTTTTTAAATTTAATCGCTGAAAAACTCGTATCCATTGGTCATGTAATAAAGGAATTGTAAATTTTAAAACAAAATTAAATTAGTTATAAATCGCACGATTTAACATACTTTTTAAAAACTGGTGGTTAAGGGTTAAGGGCGCCGTCAATTTTTGTAAAAAAACGTTCCCTCTCAATAAATATCTTGCGTGTTTCGGCGATTTTCTCAAATCTGTCTCGTGTCGAAGATATCTTGAGTGGAAAAGGTTTTAAATGAACACCCGTACAGTTTTTTGAATGATTTTGTAGGATTTTTAAGGTCCTCTATATTCGACCGAAAACAACTGTTTGCTGTGGAAAGAATCATTTTACTAAACTTTGTTAAGAAAATAGAGTAGCGTGATAGTAGTGTCCAGAATATGAGACCTAGACCTTTAATTTTTTTTCCCGTACATACTAGAGATTGCAAGCTATTAAACATTTTTTCTAATAAAAAAAAAGAAACATTTGTGCGCTACAATTATTTTTTTTTTAATTAGTTGCCAAGATAAGTTACAAAATACAGAAACAAAATTATTTTTTGTGTATATTTTACCTATAAAACCCCTATAATTGTTTTCATTTTTTGTAATAAAAACAATTTTAAATAGTTGGTGAGGATGCC
This sequence comes from Listronotus bonariensis, assembly GCA_014170235.1. Taxonomy (NCBI): domain Eukaryota; kingdom Metazoa; phylum Arthropoda; class Insecta; order Coleoptera; family Curculionidae; genus Listronotus; species Listronotus bonariensis. The sequence goes on along the minus strand of JACEGR010002583.1, from coordinate 76,216 downwards.
CAAACAGTCTGATTATTACTACAATGTTTAAAATACATTTTAAACCTTAAGATCTCTAGTATGTAAAAAATAAATTTAGATAAGATAGACTTCATTTACTAAAGTCTAATACCACAACTGGATTTTTTTTTTTTTTAATAAAATTGCCTTCACTTGATCTACTTTCATAAAATTTGTTATCCTGGGGTTGGTTATATTACAGCACAAGGTTTTATTTTTTCAAACAAGAACTCAGGGGCGTAGCTAGAGGTGTTGGGGCCCGAGGCGGGAAGCAAGTCGAGGCCCATATCATTTTAGTAAATAAATAAATTTTGTCGAAAAATAATTTTGAAGAGGAAAAAAAGGGTTAGTTTGAAAATAGGGCCCTATTACTGTAACAGGATGTACTTTCTGAAAGTCGGGGCCCCCATTTTGAACTTTTTCCTTCTATAAAAAAAGTTGTCACCTTCAGTTACTAACCATAAAAACAAAAAAACTTTTTTTTCTATAAAAAAATCTTTTACCCTACTTGGGGCCCGGCGCGGCCCCCTCTCGCTACGCTAGTGCCAGAGCTTACGTTATTCAATAAGTTTCACAGATTTTTACAAGCACACACTAACACACACACACATACTATCTTTTTCGAAAATACGTTTTTGTGATTACGTAAATAAAAAAAATAAAAAAATAGTATAAAAATTTTGCGGAAACCATAGTTTTCTTATTAAGGGATGCCGTAACGTTAAATTGAGCTAAAACGCGATTCGCTGCCGTTTTTAAATATTTGTTTGAGAAAAAGTTGTATATCGAAAAGTTTCTTAAAATGATCCAAGATTATCGGAAAGTTGGTTATTTTTACGGTTGTGTAATTTTGTGAATTTATTGTGTTAATTATTAACATTACCAAAAATCAATTAACTTTCCGATAATCTTTGGATCATTTTAAGAAACTTATCTATATACAACTTTTTTCAAAACAAATATTTAAAAACGGCAGCGAATCGCGTTTTAGCTAATTTAACTTGCTACGGCATCGTCTTAAGTACATTGTATATTGCACATGCATAGGTATAATAAAATAACATGAAAATAATTAAAAAACTTTAAACTTCTAAATGTAGCTTTACATTTGTATAGTAATCTAAAAGTTTTAGGTATCACTGAAAAAGCTAATAATAATTAAGATAGTTCGTTGTTTAAAATAACCTTCCTACAATCAATGAACAACAAACACAAATTACTCAAAAATTTAGTTATTAGGTTATTAGTGTCGTGAGTGGACCTTTAGCTTTGTGGTTTATTTTTCTATTAGAAAAAATACTCGTATATTTAATTCTGAACTGTCTCGGTTTTTGAGAAAGAAGAAAAAACAGAAAATAATTAATATCTAAATAAGGCAAATAAAAGTACTAATAAAAGTTTTTTTTTGCCAGTTTAATTAAAATTCAAAAAAACATTTTTTTTTCAATCTACAGACTGTCCATGAAGGACAAATGGACCAAAACCTTAAAAACATGATTTTTCCCCGAGGGTAAACTATCTACCCTTATTTTTTATTTTTAAGCAAAATATCATTTAGAAAATTCAATGAGAATAGCATTTTGAATGACTTTATTATTGTTAAAGGGGTATCATAAAACTGATTTTGGAGTTATCAAAAATGAATTATTTTAAAATGTTATAATAAAATAAGCTACACAACAGAATTCTTCAGCTGTAATGTCATCAAGACGTTTTCGGCAAATTATGATGTTCAATAAAATGTTGATTTATTGTTTTTATCAAATTACAAACATTATTCTAAATAAATTTTCATAATGACATTTTGCTTAAAATGAAAAATAAAGGTAGTTTACTCTTAGAGAATCATGTTTTTTAAGATTTTGCGAATCCTGCGCCCTGTATACAAAATCAACATGTACCGCAATTGTGGTGGTGATGCATTGCCAAACTGGCCATAGGCAATCCCTTGTAAATTTTGATACCTTCAAATATTGGCTGCCCTATTGATTTTACAACAAAATTGTATTAGACTATTTTGAAGACATTAATAAGGTAAGCTTACATACTAAATTATTAATTAATTAAGAAAAACTATTTGTAAAAGCATAATACTTGATATACCCTAATGAAACTACCAGTAATGAATGAAATGTCATGTCAATTTTTTTATATTTTACAAATAATTTTTCTCTAATAACATTTAATTTATTTTATATATCTAAATTAAGAGTAGGATATGTTTACCCACCATTTTTTCTGGTTTGAAAAGTTATTTTTGGTTAGTAGGCTGTAAAAAACCAAAATATACCTAATTTACTTTTAAAATCATGTTTATGATATTTTTCTAAATAAATCATATATACAGGGGCGTATGTAAGGGGGTTTTGACCTTCCCCCCTTACCATGACTATAAAGGAAGAAAAATTTGTATAAAGAAGTCGTTTATTTGTAATGTTTTAATGCGTATGGTCATGTGAACCCTCCCCTCCTTAGTGAACGGGAAGAAGGGAAGACATGTTATAGTACAAAAATGAGTAAAATTAGTGGGGACTTTGTTTTTTTGCTCTTTAAAAATTTTTGATAGAAGGCAAGACTTTGTACATATAAACAGCATTTTAAAAGGAGGCGCCAACCCCCCCTATGCTAGCTATACAGAGTGTTTCAAAAAACATGGACCATCGCTCGTGGGGTAATTCTTTACTAAAAATCCTATGCGCATGGGTCCAGAAACGCATGGTTTCTGATATACAGGGAGTTAAAGTTTCAATTTTTTCAAATGACTTAAAGACCACATAACCGATTTTAATGAAACAAATCTGCTTACAGCTGCGGCAGTGGCGTGCGTACGGGGTAAATGTATTTAGAGAAAAATTATGTGCGCTACTGACTTTTGCCAATTTCGATGCACCAGTTATGAAGCTTATTACATAAGTCACAAAAGTTACCTCTTTTTAATTTTTTGTTTAGGGTTTCCCTTAGCAGATATGGTTAATTTTATAAAAATGTGCAAAGTATACCCATTCGGCGGCGTAATGAAAAAGTAATCGTAAAGATACAATGATTATTCAAAACTCTTGTTTTTGTACAATGCACAATTTACTTAAAGCTAAAGAAAATGTTGAAAGTGACCACCGGTTTTAAAGTCATTTGAAAAAAATTGAAACTTTAACTCCCTGTATATCGAAAACCATGCGTTTCCGGACCCAAGTGCATAGCACCTTTTTTTTCTTATTTTTAGTAAAGAATTACCCCATAAGCGATGGTCCATGTTTTTTGAAACACCCTGTATATACCTCCGTGCATTTATATATTTCGTTATTTAAATTTTTTAATGTCCGTGAAAAGAAAAAAAAAAAATCCCAAACTTTCTGAATAGAAAAATATTTTATACTATATTAAAATTTTACAGGAAATTTCTTTCTAACGACATATTGTTAAGTTTTTAGAGGGCGAATATGGTCATTTAGGCTAGCATGAAATAATTTTTATTTTTAAATGAGGCGGCGCAATATACGCGAGCAAAAAGCTCTGCCGCTGCCGCTTAAAACGAACAAATACACGGAGCGTTTCTAATGTACATATATAAACTGGTTTCAAAACGCTGTTTACCACAAAATATTGTAGCCAGTACCGGCTACCAGTACAGAGATTTGATACTTTCCGCTTGTAATTGTAGCCGAGGCCTATATTCACGAATTTTGTGATTTGGAAAATTCTAAAATTATTTATAGTTTTATGTATGCGCGAATAAAAAAATCTTCAATATTTCAAAAATTGCATACATATTCTAGACATAATATGACTAATAAAAACTACTAATTGCATTGCCGGTACAAAGATCCATACTTAGGTAATACAACTCAAAGACCCAATAATAGAGCCTAATTACTCTTTACCTAGACTCCAAAATCCCCTGATTTAGATCCCGGTATCTACCTCAATTGGTTACCTGATGTCACAACTACGTGCTCTACTATTACCCCCTCCACTTCAGGTAGCTATAAGTACGAACAATTTGCATTAAACCCTTCAGTTGTTTGGTACTTTTGCAAGTGTTTTAAGTGATTTGTGTCTTATCAGAACAAATCGTTCATATAGTGTTTAATCTATAGTAAGTACAATAGTTAGTTTGATGTAACGGCTTTTGCTAAAAGTATTTCACGAAAATGTTTATTTTTGCAATGTTTATCTGAATTTAACAATTTCTTCTATCGGGAATTAGCATAAAAAATAGATATTTGATTGATAACTTTGAAAATGCCAACGTTCTTTTTACTAACAATATTTACATAGGTACACTGAACGAAATAATAGAGGGTCCTAATAATTTAAAACCTGTTAAAATAATTACAATTTATCTATTCTTTATAATCAAAGCAAAATTAAGGGTGCCCCTTTAAAATATTATTTTTTTATTTGTTCAACACAATTTTTAAATTTTTGCTCTTATTTAAAAATTCTAAAATACTGTATTAACTATTTTTACCCGTATTTAATGTGACCATTGATGTACGCGCACATACGTCGGTATCGGACGGACGGTACGGAACGGAAAAACTAGTTTAAGTAAAATTAAATGAAGCAGTGCACTTATGTGCGGGCGGTTGGTACCGGATTTAAAGAATCCCGCGAGAATAGAATAGCAACATTTCTTAAAATCCGGCCATCACCGTTTCATTTGTGCGACACAGGTCAAAAATTGCGTTATTTCACAAGAAGGCCGATTCCTACCGGAGGGCTTTAACTGAGTGGTTTTATACCCCGGGTGATGAATCTAACTTTTATTATTTACCTATAATTTACCCATAACTCGCATGTGCCTGTGTATCATTTAATTTCACTAAAACTATTTTTTCTGATTCGTACCGTCCGTCCGTTGCCGACGTATGTGCGCGTACCTTTAAAATATCATACAATTTTGTTTTATTTTAAAAAATCATAAGTTCTTCACTTTTCCTTATTTTTAATATTTATAACCCGTACATTAACAATTGAAGTGAAATTGCATATTTCTTAGTTTTGGACTCTCTATTAGTTTTCCCAAAATACCATTTAATAATTCAAACATGTTTGCTTTATTTGTTCTCTTGTAACACCTATCCTGAGACATACTGTAGATTTTTGGACAATTCTTCATAACAAATCTTAATTTTTGATGAAAATCACATCCCAATGTTATAATTATCGAAAAATGCAAAATTTTCTACAAAAATTTCGTTCAAATTTAACACATTACACATAACCTTTATTACTAGGATTTTTTCAAATATTTTTTTTACTTATTTTTTGTTAAATAACTTCAGTTGGTGGTGAAAAATTTCTCTAAAGTTCATTAGCGTCCAAAAATGTCCCTCTCTCTATCTCTTAAAAACAAGTCAAATATTTAAAATAATCGGACAGCTGCAAGAAAAATAGCGCCTGCCGAATTCATCTTACATAAAAAGAAAAATTGAAGTTAAATCAAGCTACAAAACCATAAATGTAACGGACCTAAATCCGAAGTGACCAATTTATTTTACAAAAATTTGTATGTTTTTAGTGTTTCTTTTTCAGATAGCTAGCAGTGTTTTGAGTTTTACTTGGAGGCATATATCTTTGCTTATATGTTACTTTTTATTCATAAAGCTTAGGTATTTGCTTTACAAGTGAAATATCTTCTCATCTATTAAAAAACCAAGTGCTTCTGTTATTTACCAGAAGATTAGCAATAACCAGTTGATGTGACTTTTATTACCATCACTGGGCGTTGCTCGTCTCTTGGGAAAAAACATATTCATCTTTATTTGTTGTTTACAACGTACGTCCAATATAATTCCTCCAATTGCATCTCTTAACAGAGAAACTCACGCCGCACGTATGCATCCCTATATGGCCCCAATGAACAGGCCCCAGAACTTCCCACTTTGTTTATTTATCCCTAGAGTTTCTAGAATGTGTAACCTTCAAATCTTCAAGTATTTGAGTCCTCTCCTACTTTGCTCATGACACTAATAAAAATTAAAAGTTATTCTGGTTTTCATTTTGGTAACATTCTTGTCAAAATGGTGGCCCAAATTTTCCATAAAGGGTGTCCAGAAACTTTAGGGAGCAATTCTCCCTAAAAAACATATAAATATGTCCTAAACATGTTACTTTTTAAACTACAGGGTAATACAATTTTAAGAAAATATATTTTTTCATAATAAGTTTTATACCAATTCAGTTTTTTTGACATTGATTATAAAGACATTTTTAAACAGTGGTGTAACTAGAGGTGTTGGGGCCGGATGGCCTCCCCCTCATCGTTTTGCTAGTGATATTGCCTATAAAAAATAAAGGTTTTCCTCCATGTTAAGAATAGAAGTAATAAAGGGGTTTATTCACCACTTTTTTAGAAAGTGCATAAATAGTGCACATCATATTAATGGCGTTTAGATTAGACTAGCTTCTAGATTGGTAAAAATCCCCGTTTTTCTTTGAAAATCTCTTTTCCCTTTTTGTCATTAAATATTCTCGAAAAAAGGGTCTCTGGCAACACTGCCTACACGATCGCGAACCTGTTGCAGCTCGAGCGGGAGGATCGCCCGACGCCCCGATCTACAGCTTGTCGGTATATTACCGGAAGATCAACCAATCAAAGGTGACGTCGAACAAGTAGGGATGGGCAGACAGTTTTAGAAGTTGAATAATTGACTACTAAAAAAACACACAGGCGAATTGACTTCTTTTTGAAGTCGGTCAAAAACGGTGGTGGTGCGGGGTTGAATATACAGGGTACACGTGGTTTGCAATGTGATACAAATACCAATCTAGACATAGTTTAAGATGTTTTTAATACTCTAATATTAATTGAAATGTTGCACTTATGTATGTTGTTTTCTGTAAGGCTGGCAAAACCAGGTGATGTGAATTTAGTTTCATCACTGGGATTTGCACGTCTCTCAGCGAATGACAAAATCTACAATTTTGTCCGACAAAGAGATCGAGGTGAGTTTCATCTTAGCTTTAAACATATATCGATATGTGTGTTTACCTATCATTTCTTAAAGTAAGAAAAAATAATAATTATAAATGGTTATAAATAAACCAAATTCAATCAAACCAGGGTTTCAAGTGGTGTTCAACTGTGATTTCGGACCATACTTGTTATCATTTTAAAGTATGTACGGGGTGTCCCATTTTCAACACTTTTAACGGGTATCTCCGTAATTGTTACTAGCCTAGTTTACACCGCGAGGACCAATTAGATTCGTGGACCAAACCTAGGACTTATTTTTGTTAGTTCACTAGTGTTTACACCAACTTAGCTTATGGATCAATTTAATTCACGTTTAATCCTAGTACCAAAATGACAGCTGAGCATATGACCAGAACCTAACCTCGTTTTTATCTTTTTAAAACTGTATCGCTTTTAAATTCCATATGAAAAAGAATATGCAAACAGTTTTGGTTAAATATCAACAAAATTTTAAAAAATATAAACAAACAACAAAATTATTAAGTTAAGACCGAAATTCGACGTCTTTTTCATCGACATGCGCACTGTCAAAGATCAAGGCTGTCATTTTGGTCCACTAAAAAGTCCGACGTGTTTACACCAAGGAAAATCATATTTGGTCACCCCCATTTGAGAAGGACTGAATTGGAGTAGCAAATTCTAATACTCAAGTGTTTACACCGTGAATAAAGTACGCGTGACGTCATTTAGACCTCGAACTAAAAATTTGGTTCTCCCGGTGTAAACTAGGCTACTGTTATCATAAAAGTAATATAAGAGTCATGTGTTTTCTTTTGGGTCAAACTTAAAACGGTATTATCAAAATTTAAAAATTTTCGCTCTTTTAAGGGATACAGGGATAAATCAAAAAATTGTAAATTTTAAAATGACCCTATATTTTTCTAATTAAAGTACATACAAAAAAATGTTTTACACAAGAGTTTTTCTTAATGACTGCTGAATAATCTGGTGTTTTCAGAATAAGTTTATGAGGTCAGGTATCGGACCCAACCTTCCTTTTTTAAATGGAACACCCTGTATATTTTTATATGAAAAAATTGGGTAATTTTCTAGAAACCTGCGGCAACTCCGACTTTGACCAAATTTGGTATACCGGGTTTTTGGGGCACTGATCACGAATCTAAACAAATCTGTTGACGGGAAACGTTTTGTTCTTGAGATATTCATTATCGGATATGAAATTTAAACTAATCCTATTTTTGCTATATTTCCCCTTCTTTTGCACACAATTCTTGATTTAACGCTAAAGTATCACACAATATTTGATTTTCACCTTTTAAAACCCCGTTTTTACATTAAATTGTATAGCTTTAATTTGATAATCCCGCAAACATACATACACATAGGGCTTTATGGCACACTGGGATTGAAATGATTCAAAGTAAAGCTATTCAATTTAATGCAAAATAATGTAACATACGTAGAAAAACTGGGTTTTAAACGGTGAAAATTAAATATTGTGTGTTTAAATCAGAATTGTAGGCAAAAACAAAAGGGAATATAGTAAAAATGGGGTTAGTTTAAATTTCGAGTCTGATAATGGATATCTCGAGAACAAAATGTTTCCGCCAAGTTCTTTCAGATTCGTGATCAGCGCCCGAAAAACCCTGTATACCAAATTTGGTTAAAATCGGAGTTGCCGCAACTTTCTAGAAAATTACCAAAAATAGCATATTAAATTATCTTTTCAAAAATATAGTACACCATGGATGACATTGGTTTACTATGCTATAAACAAAAGCAAATATTCCAAAACAAATCCATGACATTTTAGTAATTTGTTAAAATGGCTTTATGAAAACTTTGATATAATATCAGTTTTTATTAAAAGTGGAAACAACGAAGAAATAGCACAAAATGTGTATTTTATTCGCTATCCGGAAAAGACGGCAACCATTTAAGGATATATTTCGACGACTGGAAAATAATTTATAAACGTACTGCTTTTTATGCATATGAAACCAAAAGTATCTTTTCAGTCTTTCACTCAGTGAATATTTTTAATAAAAAACAATAGTTTTCGTAAATAGCAGCCGTTATTTACTTGGATTATTTAGGACGCGAGCAGGAGATGCGTGGGTAACACCAGCATTATTAAATGTTTGTTAAATAATTTCGTATTGTAATTATATTTCGACTTCTAGCTTTTAATAAACAAAAGGCCTATTTGTTTTACTAGAAAACCATTTATTTGTGGGGCCAACATGACAGGGGTTCAAGCTTGGTGGACAATTGCTACTAAAGGTTGTCACCGGGATTTAACCCCCTTTTGTTAGCTCTCCCTACCTTCAGGAGGCCCAAGAACCCTAGATGATAATGGATCAAGCCAAAAGAAATCAAACTAACCAGTAACATTGTAAGGAACCAAAATCGGCGATAGTTCTTGTGCATCTATCACAGATTGCGGTGCCTTCCAATGACTTTGGTTTCAGCTTCATTACAACAGGGATGTCTAACTTCAAGTGGCCACAAAAAATGCCTTTAGAGGGACCAGATTATAGAGGTATAAAAGAATGTAAAAATATCAACTTTTTATTTATTTTTAAAATATTTTATTTATCATTAAAAATGTTTTTAGAAAATTTGGTATTAGGGGGCACACATGTACACTTTTGTGGCGCAACTTTTAATATTTTTATTTATTATGTAAACTTTATGTTTACATTATAAATATCCCCTGTATCGTTTTATTTAGGCCACCCAGGTTTGTCTAAAATGTCTGTACAAATTGGTATTACAATTTCCTTAGGCCAAAATAGCAAAGATTTAACCCAATTTGCTCTAGTTAAAAAGTTGATCGTTTGCAATATACAGAGTGTCTAAGTAAGAAAAAAGAGAAGAATAAGTGGAAAAATTGACACCCCGTATGTTACAAACAGTAACTATTCGACCAAGGTCAATTGCATTAGATCGTTGTATTTTGGCCAAAAGAATTTGTGACCGCCTTTTGTACAGGCCTTTTGGACACTACTAGGTGGCCTAGGAGTGAAGGAACTCAATGGGAAACTTTTGTATGGAATAAAATGTTTAATCTGAAATGTATTAAAAACGGTTGCTTCTAGCGATATCTATCAAGTATATGGAACTAAAAATATGGGTAAAGAAAACTTCTGTACTAAAATTATAGGTTTGTTCCTACATCAGTCAGGAACAGTTTGCAAACCGTCAGGCTCATGCGTAGGAGATAAAATCCGTTGAATTTTGTCTCGTGCGCATGCTCTGACAGTTTGCAAAACAGTTTTCTAACTGCTGTAAGAAACAAGCCTTATATGATACAGATACAAAAAAGTTATGACACTTTGATCCTAAGCAAAGGACTACCAACCCATTTTACGACAAAAATATTAGCATGTTTCAATTCCTCACTGCAAAAAACCTTTCAATACAGAATTTTGTGGAAAAAAAATACTATAGCAAATAAAATATTTTTAAATAACTAAAATAAAATGAAAACTTTGACACTCTGTATGTCGCAAACGATACATTTTTTGACTAAGGAAAGGAAGGAATTTGTTGTAGCATTTTGTACATAGCTTTTAGATACACCCTGTATTTTACATTTGATATTTATTTTTTAGGAAGTGGCAATCTTTCACCTCTTTTATTTTTAAAGTGTGCATTGTAGTTTTCAGAACTCAAAGAAGACCGCAACTATCTGCTGATATTGTGTGTAGGCAAATAAGGAACAGGTGATGTGATTATGTTATCAGTATTATATCACAGCTCCCGTTGCCTTATTTGCATTCACAGTTACTCATCGATACAACGACAAGATTTTATAAACACCTTGGTATGACCCCCTGTAAGTGTTTCATCTACATCTGAATTTTACACTTGAAAACGGACAGAAATATTACTTCCCGAAACGTTGTGTGAATAAGTTAAATAAAGACAATGGAAGCCCGAAATTCTTCTTTTACTGTTTCGTCTACATGCTGCACATTTTAATCACTATTTTTCTCTTTGGATGAACTGGCTTATGATTGTTATAAATATTTCATAAAGCTTGATTAACCAAAGAATTGCAATAGTGAATATACGTCGAAGTCAGAAGAATATTCCATGGTAACCCTTGTTTAATTTAAACAGTAAGAGGCTTAAAGTTGGATTCAAAGGATCAAACATCTTATTTTGTCTCTAGATACACATTTTAATCACTCTGGTAGCTCTTTAGTGATTTGGCTTATGATTGTTTTATATCGCTCATAAAGCACAATCACTGGAGAACTACAGTGGTGAATATACGCCCAAATAGCGATTTATCTGCAAGAAGAAAACTACTCTTAATAAGCGTTGGACTACTTTTACTTGGTTGGGTTATGTTTTTGGTAGTTAGGCGTTTTTCTTATCGACAGAGATTGTACATGTTACATATGTATCAAATTGTCGATAATACCTATACCAGGGATGGCTAAACCTTTTTGTATGAACGTGCCATTTTTATATAAAAATGTTAAATGATGTCCTTGGCGTGCCATGAAATACTTTTTAGGAAGATAAAAAACAAAAAAAAAGAAACATTATCAACTTCAAACTTCTCTCTCACGCGTGCCCAAATTTTTATTACGCGTGCCACTTTGGGCACGCGTGCTATTGGTTCACCATCCCTGGACCTATACAATCTATATCCAAAGACAATAGTTGCTTTCCTGTTGTAACTTATCTCAGCTAAGCAAAGCAAAAATCTTAGCTGAGCTAACAAATAGAAAAGGTGCAAGAGGAACCATTTTTAAATATAATTCTATACTCATCAAATTCTCAACATCTCTTATAACAATATAAAAAAAAGTAAATACTAAGTCTAACAACGAACACCCTCTTGAAGTATTTCTAACCTCGAAATGGACAGGAATACGTCCGACGTACATGTGACCTTCAATACCGTAGCAAAAATCTTTTATTAACACGCTTGGGTTGTAACTATCTATCTATCTATCTATGTAACGGAATCTTTGAGGCTAATTTTTACCAACTTCCAGCGATTCAATTTCTTTGGAAACTTTGCACACGTATCAAGGACCGATGACAATGCAGCAATTTAAGAAACAGTATCCCGTTATCCTGATTAGGACCGCCAGGATAAATAAATTCTTTTACAGATTCTGTGTCCTAATACTACTCTTGACAAAATCGCGAAGGAATTTTTTAGTGAATAAACTGGAGCATTTATTTTTAAAAAACTAATTGATATATCGAACTAAAAATGAAAAATAAATAATAGTTTAAAAAAACTAAAAAACACGCTTTTATATACAAACGAACTAAAAATTAGAAAATAATTTTTCATTACAAAGAGTTTGTCACTTCAGAGTAAAAAGCGTAGGAGTGCATTTTTTTCATAACTTTTCCCTCATAGATATTTGCAAATGGAATAATTATAACATTTAATATATTAAGCACCCCACGCTTTTACTCTGAAGTGACAAACTCTTTGTAATGAAAAATATATTTTCGAATTTTTAGTTCGGTTGCATATAAAAGCGTGTTTTTAGTTTTTTAAACTATTATTTATTTTAAGTAAGATATCCGGCATACTTAGCCGCGGCAAGGGCGGTATCATTCTTGGCTGAGCTGAGTTCCTATTTTAAAAAGAAACCATCATCTAAGCAGCCGACTTAAAATTAGCTTAGATTTAATGTAAAAGGAAAGCAACTTATTTAACTAATATATTTTAAATTTAGATTATTTTTACCAAGTACGTAAATGAAAAGAAGTATATATGGGTAAATCGATTTTTTGTCCTAGTTTTAAAATTATTATTAGCTTTTTTGTAATATTTATTAATTTTAAATGAAAGGTAATTACTTCCTTAATCGTAATCTGCAATAGGCAGAACACTTTAAACAGTTCAACCATAAAACCAGAAAAATCCACATTAGGTACGTCTCATGTACACAAAATTCAAACTAAAATACACAATAGGAAGGATCACTTCCAACAGAGCTAACTAACTTGTCAATCATTTATCAACATAGTTAATTTTTGTTGTTTTTTTATGCTAATAGTTAAATCTTGATTAAATACTGTTCAAAACAACATAATTTATTAAAAAACTTACCTCAATTATTTAACTGACTGGTTTTCCAAAGACTGCTTGTCAGACTGCCATTTTTGATTTTTTTAAACCTTAAACTGTCTAAGAGAACATACCGTCGGCTTGCTGCAAAAACTTATTAAGTCAAAATTTATAAAGTTTCTGAAAAAAATGAAAAATATGGCTTTTTCAGAATAACTTCATACAAAAATTATTTTATTGTTTTAAGTCTATGGAATTTAAATATGTTGGTGAAGAGGGTAAGATATACAGGGTCCCATATTACATTTTTTTGCCGGGAAAGCATTGGCAAAAAAGACATCTGAAAATAGACGATTTTCCGTTATTGGGCCTCGTGTTGCATAAAATGATGATGGCATCCGATATTAATAAGTTATGATGAAAAAATGGATTTTAGGATGATGGCATCCATCATTAATAAGTTATGCTGAAAAAATGCATTTAGGATGATGGCATCCATCATTAAAAGTAGTTTTGGCAAAATATGCCTTTTAGATGATGGCATTATATTATTTTTCCTAATGACAATAAAATGCACTTTTTACCGTCCGCAGGAACTAAAATGTGCATAAATATTGCACATGCATAATGTGTGTTTATGTACGGGGTGTCCCATATAAAATAAAATACTATAATTTTGGAAAAGCCATAAGAGATACAATAAAAATACTAAAAAAAATACATTATCTGAACAGCTTCTGCATATAACTTTTCTTTGTATCTCTTATGGTTTTCCAAAATTACATACATAAACACACATTATGCATGTGCATGATTTATGCACATTTTAGTTCCCTGGACGATAAAAAGTGCATTTTATTGTTATTAGGAAAAATAATGCTGAATGCCATCATCTAAAAGGCATATTTTTTGTCAAAACCTTTTTAATGATGGATGCCATCATCCTAAATGCATTTTTTCAGCATAACTTATTAATGATGGACTGCCATCATCCTAAAATCCATTTTTCATCATAACTTATTAATATCCGGATGCCATCACATTTTATGCAACACGTGGCCCAGTAACGGAAAATTGCCCATTTTGATGTCTTTTTGCCAATGCCTTGCCGGCAAAAGAATGTTATATGGGGTGTCCCGTAATTAATTGGACATAGGTTAATGTAGGATTCCTGACATGAAAATAAAACGTTTGAGCTCAATATCGGTTAGCAAATAGTTATTGGTTTTCGTTCTACAGGGTGTTAAAACTAATTTTTACTAAACATTTAGTGAAATATCTCGGAATATACTAAACAGAATAAAGTAAAATTTGGTGTACTTTTACTATTTGGGATGACGAACACGAATATGATATCTATTTTGCCATTACCACTACGACGGCGCCACATACAATAACATTAATTGATTAAAATAGTCATAACTTTTTGCCTCCCTGTATGCAACATTAGCGAGTGGAAATAATAAAACAGCATTTAATTTTAGTCAAAAAGGTATACTTCTTTGATCTCCAAAAGTAGACCGTTTTCAAAATTCGAAATTTCGAAAATATTTTATTAAATAACCGTGAGGAATTGTGGCAAAAGACTGTGGAAGGAGTCAATATCATCAGGGCCCAAGAAGAATCATTACTTGGAGTCAGGCAAAATTTAAATAAAAAAATTAGACAATGTGTCCTGGTGGATGGTGAATATTTTGAACATTTATTATAATTAATAGCCTTTTTAACTTTATCGTTGTTAATTAAATTTTAGAGTGTTCGTGCAAACCTAATAAAAAAGTCGTTAACTTCGAAAACGGTATAATTTTTGGAGATTAAAGAAGCATACCTTTTTGACTAAAATTGAATTCTGTTTTTTTATTTCCACTCGCAAATGTGCATACAGGGAGGTCAAAAAGTTATGACCATTTTAATCAATCAATGTTCTAGGATGTGTCTCCATCTAGTGGTAATGGCAAAATAGATATCATATTTGTGTTTGTCATCCCAAATAGTAAAAGTACACCAAATTTTACTTTATTCTGTCCAGTGGATTCCGAGATATTTCACTAAATGTTTGGTAAAAAATTAGTTTTAACACCCTATAGAACGAAAACCAATAACATTTTGCTAAGCAATATTGAGCTAAAATGCTTTAATTACGGAACACGCTGTATATCCTATAATTGTATGAATAAATGAAAAGTAAAACCAAAAATTTGACTTAGTGAGTTTTGCACCAAGCCGACGATACGTTATTTTTACATTTTTATGGTAACTGTAAAATTTTAATAAAATAGTAATATAAAGTTATTGATACCATTATTGCATAGGGATCAAGAATAAAACACGTCTCTTTGAATCACTTGAAGAACTAACAAAAAAAATTTTTCATTAAAAAAATATTGTCATTTCATAGTAAAAGCGTGGGGTGCATTTTACTATTTTTTCATAACTTTTCCATCATAGATATTTGCAAATAAAATAATTATAACATTTAATATATTTATCACCCCACGCTTTTTACTATGAAATGACAATATTTTTTTTAATGAAAAATTATTTTCTAATTTTTAGTTCGGTTGCATATAAAAGCGTGTTTTTTAGTTTTTTTAAACTATTAATTATTTTTCATTTTTAGTTTCTGCTACTCTGGTGCAACTAACCCTATATTTTTATTGTTCATAAAAATTGAACACCAATGGTGCAACTAACCAAATTGTGTAAAAACTAAAAAATTTCTTCTTCATTTAATAGCAAAGTTTGAAATGTTGCCAACAGATGGCATCCTAGGTGTTGTTTTTATAATATAATGGAATTTTTTTTCCTGGCGATTCAAAAAGAGATAACGGGATACTGTTTTTAAATTATTGCATCTTCATCGGTCCTTGACACGTGTGCAAAGTTTCAAAGAAATCGAATAGCTGGAAGTTGGTTAAAATTAGGCTCAAAGATTCCGTTACATAGATAGACAGATGGATAGATTGTTACAACCCAAGTTAATAAAAGCGTGTTAAAAAACGATAAATTGCGGAAATAATAACAAGAATATAATTAGTTTTGATTAAAATTAATTTAACAATGACTAATAAAACAATTCAATATATTTTCTTTTTTTTACCAGGGACAGTTTCCCGCTTAAACAAATAATAAAAGTTGATTGACCCATATATTAAAACCCATTTTTGTTGTAATAAAGATATTTCTCCATTATTCACAGAAACATTTTTATGCAAACTTAAAAAAATGGATTTATTCAAAATATGGAATGTAATAGTCACAGTAAGATAATTTGATAAAAATTAACAATAATGTTAACTTTTCCTATTGTTACATATTGGGTATTAAGCAATGAAGCATGTTTTGACTCATTTTATGTTTTATTAGGTGTGCCAATTAAATTAATTAATATTTTAAAATCTATGTATAAGGAATGTCTACTTGTGCTAAACTGTGCTCAAAACAACGACGCTCAAAACCTTAATTTCCCTTAATAATATTATTATGTATTCTTTTTATTTTTACTAAACCATTTATTTTATTTTAATTCAATCAACAATATAGTGTAAAAATTAACAGCCTAATACATTTTTTAAATAAGTTACACAGTTTTTTATGTCTCCTAAATATAAAAATGTGACATGCCCCTTTTCTGTAGTTAGCGATTCATGTATAAAACACACTTTTTGAGCAGAAAAAGTTGTTTTAGTTCTTCGAAAGTAAAAAAACAATTTTTATCATCCTGTGTCAAAAAAAAAAAAAAAATAACCGATCTTAAAATAAACTCTTTGACTTAAAATTAGTCGCATATTCACCTATTTAAATTAATATACGGCAAAATCGTAGCCGCCGCCTCTGGCGCCACTTTTGTTCGGGCCGGCCCTGCATATGTTCATATCAAGTTTTTTTAATCTTATTTCTTGATTGAAGAATCACCTCTTAAAGTTTGTCAGTTAAGTTACTGAAAACCCTGTATATGTTAATTATTTAATTATATTATTATAGTTCTTTTAGACAGGGCCGTATTTTCCATTAGGCTGACTAGGCTACAGCCTAGGGCGCCATGAAAAAATAGGCACCAGACAGGCGAGTAATATAATGTGACAAAAAAAAATAGCCGACTTTAAAATAAACTCTTTGACTTAAAATTAGCCTCATAATCACCTATTTAAATTAATATACGGCAAAATCGTAGCCGCCGCCTCTGGAGCCACTTTTCCTCGGGCCGGCCCTGCATATGTTCATATCAAGTTTTTTTATCTTATTTCTTGATTGAAGAATCACCTCTTAAAGTTTGTCAGTTAAGTTACTGGACACCCTGTATATGTTAATTAATTAATTATATTATTATAGTTCTTCTAGACAGGGCCGTATTATCCATTAGGCTGACTAGGCTACAGCCTAGGGCGCCATGAAAAATAGGCGCCAGACAGGCGAGTAATAGGCTCTAGACAGGGAACTTTTAAAAAAGTTTATGTTGAGTGGGGATTTGGGGACCTTTGGTGATAAATTTCTCTGTGAATAAGCTGCTTTGAAATAAAATAGGCGCGAAAAGGAGGGAATGACCTTTTTTTTGGTCATCAAAAGTAAGGCGCCTGGCATTCAAAATAGGCGCTATGGAGGAAAGGACCTTTTTTTTTCCTTCAAAAATTTTTGTGGTGGAAAATAGGCGCTCCGGGAATTCTAGCCTAGGGCGCCTCAAACAGTTAATACGGCCCTGCTTCTAGAGTTTCTTGCTTTATTCTAATTTTAGCATGTAAACTAAAAACTAAATATTTTAAGTATTATTATCATTATTATTATTGTAGTATTGTAAAATTAATGTTGGTATTTATATCCACTTGCGACTTGGAAAAAAATAGTTTTTTTCAAGCATATTTCGAGTGCAAATGTGTTTAATATATTATATAAATTTGAATTTATTCCGTCAAATAGTTTCCGAAAGATGCGCGTATTTATAAAATCTTATTAACTAAGTGTACGGGTTTCTTAAAGCTTTAAGCGCGTTTACCACGATTTCTCAAAAACTACTAAACCGATCGCTGCCAAATAATTTTGACACAAGCTTCTTAGATATATTTTTAAGCAGTTATTTGAAGATTTTTCGTTTGTGATAAATATTTATTTTTTATTGAATAATTAGAAGCCTAAATTTGGGGGCCTAAATTGATTTTTGTGTTTAAGAAAACGCCATTTTGTCAAAAAAAAAAAAAAATGTTTGCGTATAAAGTTCTCGCCAGCAGAGAAGATGCTACGGCGTCACCGCTTCTGTCTCACTTTCAATTATTCTCCTTTTGTTGCTCGCACACGATGTAAACGACGCGTTTAGACAGCGATAGTTGATTGCCGTCTTTATTTGTATGACGCTTGTGGCATCTTTGTAACCGGTTTTTAGTCTACCTTCGATTAATTTGTAGATTATACATGTTTGAAATTAAATACGTTTGGTTTTTACATTTTAGATGATCCAGCCAGAGATATAGTCACCGCAAAACTTTTTTTTTTTTAGAGGAGCACCCAGAGACAGAGGATTTTAAAATATTTTTTCTGACAAATTAAATATGTCAAGATATTGTTTAAAGTATATATAATATACTGTGTGTCTACGGATGGACTTAACTATACCTGTAATTTTTTTTTAAATCTCAAGTCTCAAATTTAAAAATGTTATATAAAAAATTGTATAATAAAATTCGTCATAGGATATACAGGGTGGTTCAAAATCGTGAAAATATTTCATTGAAAAATTAAAAAAAACAAAAAAACGTATTTTCGAGACTACCTAATTAAAAAGCGTAAAAAGTAATTAAAACTGTAAATTATTTTTTTTGCTATTGGTTATGGTTTATTGAGAAAATTAAGAATAATGTTACAAAAAGATATAAAAAAACTCAATTAAGTGATATATATTTTTTTGAATAAAAGCGTTAAAAAGAATCACCCTATAATATACAGGAAGATTTAAAATTACGAAAATGTTATTTTGGAAAAAAATCGAATATTTATATTCCTAATAAATAAAACTTTTTGTTGAATAAATCGTTACTTTTGTGTTATTACTTACATACACTTCAACTTTACTTGATATTGTATGCATATAAAAAGTCAAATAAATTATAAAAGAAAACATTTATTTCAGTTTACCCCTAATTTTTTCAAGTAATGATAAGCGATAAGAAATAAATATTTGTGACTTTTTAATTATATTGTTTTGCTTTTTAATTAGGCATTTTTAAAAGTATATTTTTAATTTGTTTCATTTAAAAAATATATATTTTTCGTGATATTCAATCACCCTGTATATCACAGGGCAACTTTTATTATAGCTTTTAGCATTACAGACAAAGCACATTTTTTATAAATAATAATTCTTTTTCAAAATATTAAAAATAATTTTTTTACAGGTATACTTAGGTCCATCTGTGGACACACTATACAGTGAGGTCATAAGTCCGTCGCCCCCTTTCTAACTTCTGAACTGTTCGGTATATTTTCATGAAACTTGAAACAGTATTTTATGACCAAGGTCTGCAATTTTTATATATCAATGACAGCTCTAAATGTCAAGGTGACAGTTGGGCGCCATATTGCGAAAAAATTAAAAGGAAAGGGGGTCTTGTGGCACATCATTGTAAAGCCCTGACAGGTACTTTACAATCCTAGAATATCACCTACTACAGAATGGCGGTACTTTAAAATTACCTAATACCTGATTTGGATGGCTATATTCCGAAAGTAATTAGTTAGATGTACCTAATATGGTATTTTTAAAGCTCTTTAAAAGATCTTTTAAATGGTGGTTGGAGCTTTAAGAAAATACAATATTAGGTACATCTAACTTAATTACTTTCGGAAATATGGCCATCCAAATCAGGTATTTAGGTAATTTTTAAAGTACCGCCATTTTGTATTAGGTGAAGGTATTGACTTTATATTATAGGTTTGTAAAGTACCTGTCAGGAGCTTTACAATGATGTGCCACAAGACCCCCTTTAATTTTTTTTTTCGCAATATGGCGCCCAGCTGTCACCTTGACATTTAGAGCTGTTATTGATATGTAAAAAATTGCAGAACTTGGTAATAAAATATTGTTTCAAGATTCATGAAAATATACCAAACGGTTCAGAAGTTAGAAGGGGGCGTAGACCTCACTGTATGTACCAAATTTCAAATTATTACATTGAAACGACCTTTCAGAAAAAAATCTTAAAAAATGGCTTTTTTCGGCCTTCTAAGTGGATATAACTCCTAAATTTTTGTTGTAAATTAAAGCCAATAAAGAAGAGGTCAAAATTAGCCCATCAATCAGCACAAATAATGGATTTAGCACTTTTTTGGAGAGTCGTAAATGGTTTGGTAGGTGTTGCTTTATAGACATCACTGGGCTTTTTTATGGCTCTTTATAGAGTGCGTGGTTTCACAAGTTTGTAATTCCTTCCGATTATTATTAAACAAATAAATAACTAGCCTGTATATAAAATATTTGTATATAATTACGTAGATCCCCAAAAATATAATTTATAATGATAAATTAGGATTTTGATGATTTTTGGTATTTTTGGGCGCTGATCACTAAGCGTAAATAATTCGTTCTCGATTTTTAACGAGATAACGTCTTATAATTCGATGGAGCCGGCTGCAGACACAAACAAACATGACTCATGCGGCGTTCCATTTAAAGCTTGAAGTGCAAGCGAGAGCGCGGAAAAGGCACAAACAGCCTCGGCGTTCGGCAGTGTTCGACATCTGTTTCTCTCCTACTTTGAGCGGTCCGCGTGAATGGCTGCTATACAATAATACATTTACATGTTTTCGTCAAGTAAAAAGTGCAGTGAAAAGTGAATGTGGTGTAAATTGTTAGATTTTCTTTTGAAAAATGCAACTATTCCAACAGCATTTTCTTATGACGTTGTCACGTGCAACTATCGTCAGTAAATCGACTTTGCAGACAACCGATTTTTATTATAATTTGGGTCTTCCACTTTTCAGTTTAATTTAATAACATTCTGTGATCAGCACACTAAAAACCCCTGTGTACCGAAAATCATTAAAATTTTTAAATATTTATGAAAAAAGATATTTATTTAAAAACCAGACTCGTCGCCGATTTTATTGAAATTTGGTGTACGGGGTTTATTGGGCGCTGATCACAAATCTGATTTTTTTTCGTTTGTTTCGAGATTTGTTTTTGAGATTTCCATTATCAAAGTTGAAAATCGTTATTTTTACTGTATTCCTCCTTCTTTTGCACACAGTTCTTGATTAACACTAAATTGACAAACAATATTTTATAACTTTTGAAAACCTGTTTTTAATTTATTTTACACCGTTTCTTCGTTAAATCTTTTAATTCTAAACTACCAACCATGCTTACATGTTCTGCTGTCAGAGACGACTTGATTTAAAATACATCCTTTAAATTAATATAAAAAGGCCTAAAATTAATAAAAAGAAAACAAGTTTTAAAAAGGATTTTGCTGTTAAATAAATATTATGAAGCAAGTTACATCGCGAATTTTGTCCGAAAAGAAGGGGAAATATTGTGAAAATGAGGTTACCTTGATGATGGATATTTCGAAAACGAAAAGTTTCCATAATTTTTTCTCAGATTCAAATATAAATAAAAACAGGTTCTTAAACGGGTTTAATTGTTAAAAAAAAGTTATTTTTTTAACTCTCCATGTAGGGTTCTAAAATAGGATTCTTAAGTACTTAGAAAAACACAAAATTTTGCACGACAGGCAGTATGGATTTCGCCACAAAAGATCTACAGCAGATCTTCTTTCCTTCTTATCACACTGTTGAAATAAGTCTCTTGAGTTTCTAGATGAGTCCCAGATCGTTGCTCTTGATATATCCAAAGCTTTTGACCAGGTCTGGCATGCCGCACTTCTTAATAAACTTCCCTCCTATGGTCTTTCCACTAAACTCTGTACTTAGCTCTCTAGTTATCTATCTGATCGACGTATATCAGTTATTGTGGACGGCCATTCTTCAAGCTTTCACCAAGTAAATGCTGGAGTCCCTCAGGGCTCAGTTCTGGCACCAACATTGTTTCTTCTTCACATCAACGACCTTCTCTCGTCCACAACTAATTCCATTCATAGTTTTGCCGACGATAGTACCCTTCACTCCAGTTTTCAGGTTCCTAAACCCATCACTAAACCTGACTTGGAAAATAAACGCAGAGCGATGCAGATATCTCTTTCGCAGGATCTTAATTTAATATTGGATTGGGGCGCCACAAATCTCGTCCATTTTAATGCATCCAAAACACAGTCATGTTCCTTGTCGCAAAAAGAGTCATCAAATACTCATCCTCTACTTATGAGCGGCCAAGTTTTACAGAGCAAAGACACCTTCAATCTCGTGGGTGTCACATTTGAAAGTAACCTTAACTGGCATAAACACATTGTAACTATAGCCACGGCAGCTTCAAAAAGCTTGGATTTCTCTTTCGAGCCAAAAAGTATTTTTCCCCTTCTAATTTATACACTTTATATGTGTCCCAAATCCGACCTCCTTGGAATATTGTTCTCATATCTGGGGCATGGCGTCCCCAACAACCCTGAGCATTCTTGATTCTATTCAAAAAGAGCTATTCGTCTCATTAATGATCCTTCACTTACAGAAAGGCTTCCCTCTCTTGCCCATCGTCGGGCTGTGGGGATTTATCGCTTTTTTATAGGTACTTCCATGGCTTCTGCTCTGAAGAATTGTCCAGTATAGTTCCTCCACTCACGGTTCCCAACAGAGAAACTCGGGGTTCCGCGCGTATGCATCCCTATACGGTCCAACTGGACAGGCACTGAACTTCTCACTTTGTTCGTTCTTTTATCCCTAGAGTTTCTAGATTGTGAAACCTGCTGCCCGCGGAGGTCTTTTCTTCCCCTCAAATCTTCAAGTATTTAAGTCCCGTGTCAACAAACTCCCTCTTACCTCACTTAAGACACCCACGGTACGTTAGTATTTAGGCTTTAGCCTTCGTGGTTGGTCCAAAGATAAAAAAAACTTCTGGATAGGGAGAAAAATTAGCATTTTCTTAGTAGTCATAAAGAAAAAGATTTTCATAATCTGGTAACTCTATGTATCCAGAGTAGAGACAGCTGAACAATTTTATTTTGGGAATGTATCAAAAAGGAAAAAATAAAAAAACCCTAATAACATTTGCAATTTTATTGCTTATACCCATTTTATAAAGAATAAAATATCTATTCTTTTACATTTTAGGTAGATAACAAAAGTTTTCATAATAAAAACAAATAAGTAAAGAGCCAGAAATAAAAAATTGTACCAAAACAAACACCTAATAAAATATATTAAAACTTATAATAATCTTAATAACATGATTTGATTTAAAATGATTTCGGTCTTAAATATAAGGGTCTCCAAAAATTATTATATGTAGAGGTGTTTTCTAACCTTTCCTGTTTAATAAAGTAGATAATATCTCATTTAGGATTAAAATAAATTTATGGTAGAAAATATTTAGTATATATAAAAAAATATATTGTTTTAAAAAGTAACAATTTGAAAACTGTGCTTCAGATATAAAATATCATTTAACTGTAAATAAATAATAAAATAAAAACTATAAAGAGTTTTTTGTTAATGTTTTAATTATTAAAAGAGTATTTACCTACTTCAGTGTACAAGAAAAATTAAGCAATACCCTGTACAAAGTGGGCCATAGAGAAACTGAAGATACACACAGTGGCGGTCAAAACAATACATTTTTTTGGCACTAATTGTTTCGATGATTTTTTGATAGAAAAAAAGGCTGAAAACCTGCGATTTATTATTGATATCTAGTATGTTCAGTCGTTCTAGGGCTTATAAGTTATAGTTGTATTAGCTTTAGCTTTTACACCAATAAGATTAAAAGTTTGAAAAGGTAATCTTAAGTACCGATTTATAAAATTTTAAATTTGACTAGATGCTACTCGAAAAAAGATAAAATCAAAGTGAGGCTTAAAAATAAGAAGACCCATTCCTATGTAAAATGAACTTTGTGTACCTTAACCTAGGATTAATAATTTCAGTCCAGCGCCGTAATTAAAAAAATGAGATATATCTTTTCTATAAAACAATTACAGTACTTTGACTAAAAAACGTTTCAATTAGCGATTTTCTCCAGCCATCTTCAGATACGTTTTAAAAATAGAGAATTGAGCGATATTTAAAATACCACATTAAAAGTATATCATTTTAAACTCTTTAACTAATTTTGCAAAATATGACATTTAGTATTAAATTATGTTTGCCGTTCATTTTGTTTTTATATAAAAATATAACCCATTTTTTGCCCATCCATATGTCTTTTAGAATGCTTTTCTCTCCTTCCTAACTAACAATTTTGCGAACCATGTAATTTAAGATACCGCCGTGTCTGTAGAAAAGAAGGTCTACCTCAGTGTCGAACCGAAGGATAACCTCAAATGTCTTGCCGGAATCTGTAGATACCTATTTACAAAACAAAAAATAGTGTAAGGTGATTTTATATTTTTTAGGGTAAACTATTAAAAAAAAAGAAAATTATATGTTGTTCTGGCGTTCTTAAAGAACCCCTGTTACAGAATGTTGTTGTTAATGTTATGTTATCTGCAGACACACTACAGGGTTTCCCAACTCAATTTATACACGAAATATCTTCGCCCCTGTACAAAAATACAAAAATAAACTTTAAATAAATAATCATTAAAAAAAATTGAACCGACTTCAAAAAAATTAGTAAAAGTTACTAAAAAGTTAAAAATTAAAAAAAAAGAAGTCGGGGAATAGCATATTGGGTAATAGTTCGATATAGCGGTTTTCGCTATTATAAGAGATTTTCGAAAAATTCTTTTCAGGGCGTTTCTATAGGTCGATTATGACACAAATCTGTGTGCGCGTTTTCCAAAATCCATTTCTATAATTCATTATTAATAAAAACATATTTACGGGACGGTGAAATGAACAGAGGTGCTGGGTGTATAAATCCAACGTCAAACACAAGAAAACATTAATACAATGCACTCGGGGCACATGAAAAATGTGAATTAATTTTGAAAAGTATTAAATTTTTCGAAAAACTATCCCACACTCTTTGTCCCACACGAGATATCTCTGTCCGCCATTAATTAAAGAGGGAAAATTCATTTTGGTCAGCTGATAACATGAAGTTCGTCATTATAAAAATGACAGTCTTGATAGGAAGCAGCGTTGCCAAACTTCTTATGAAGAATTAACACCAAGCCTATTTCGGGGATTATCCACCATTTCCATGAGAAACAATGGTATTTTTTTGTAGAAATGCCTCCTTCCTTATGTTTAGGTATTTTCCTTTTTCTCTATAAATTATAATAGGAAGAAGGAATAACTTAATTTTTCATATGAATTTTGTCCTGTATCTTTCTTTTTTAAGCTTTTGCTATCGCAAGACATTTGCAAACTCTTCTTTTTATGCAGTGACAGCCATGGCGGGATTGTTGTACTATTACTTATTTTTAATTTTTTAAACAATTTTTTGGACATCTTTGTAAACAGAAAGTGCGGTGTGTACTGTGAAATACTGTGAACACCTAGTACAAAAAAGTATACATTTTGGGAATTTTAAAAATATACATTTTTGGGAAATTTAAATATAATTGGGTTACTTAACATTGGGAAATTTGGTACATAAAACAATACGTGAAGTGTCAAGGTTTAAAAAGTAGAAATCAAACAATTTTCTAGGTTACTCTTATAATAATAAAACAAAAACATTAAACAAGTTGAGTTGCCTAGAAATGCAAAACAAATACTGAAAAATTTAATATTTAAAGAGAACAAAATTTTAAGACAGGGATTGATTGTTTATCAGATAACAAGCAGTTAGTGAAGTAAGTATAAAGTTAAAGTTTAAGTTCGCCCCGTACGGGCTATCCCGAGTGGGAGGTATGCCCGTACTAAATTTAGTGAGTCAAATAAGTTAAGTTGGTTTTTTAAAAATGCAAAGTTAGTTGTGATGGTCCACCGGTCTCATTGTCCCAATAGATAGTTCCATATGGTACATTTGCCCAAGTGACGTAAAGTGACCCTATATGTAATTCCAAAATATTTATACGTCACATATGGTGGAGGCGCCCCCGTTCCCAGTGACCTTTGTGAAACGTCGGTTATGGTAAGCTGTGCCCGCCCCAGTTCCAGTGCCCTTTGTGAAGCGATAGGAAAAGTCGCTTATGGTACGCCCTTCCTACCCCTCAGTTTATTTGTGGAAGAAAATACCATATATATGGTAAAGGCGTCCCGTTCCCCGGAGAAGAAATGTGTGTGAAAGGACGAAGATGGGGAAAAAATAATGTTGCGTAGACGTAGCTGCAAGGAGGTAGCAGCGTAGCTACAAGAAAAGGAAGATAAGGTATATCTTCAGTTTTCAAATATGGCTAAATGGTGTTAGCCAGAAGTGATAAAGAAGAATATGGAAATATATTTAGTTGTGTCGAAGTTGTATGGGTACGTCGTGAAGACGGAGTTCAGAAGCAGCATGAGGCTGCATTAGCACTGGAAGCCGCAGCTCTAGTATGGGGAAGAGCTCTGAAATTTGGTCTTGAATGGTGGGGTACAAGACTATTTAGCGGCCCTGAGAAAGCTCAGGATATGGGGAAATTGGCATGAAGTTGCAGTAACCTGATGTGGAAGAAGAAAATGGGAATGAAAGGCAGACAATGGTATGTGGAGAAGAAGTAAGGGACAAATGGCCAATGGAACGCACCATCAACAACATGGACAGGGAGGCAAGGTGGACACAGTACAATTCAACAAAAGATGGACAATCTAGAATATTATGGTATTTGTATAGTGTTTAGGTAAATCTGTAATGCTTTTTAATTAATGGTATTTTTTTTTGTTGTTTACTTATTAGAAAAAGTATAATATTGATAAAAATAATGATTTAATATGCAGAGAAAAGTAGCCTAAAAGTAAAATTTGATAATAACTCTTTTTTTAACCCACCCTATATGTAATATTAAGTGATGAAAGGGTCATTGTTTTGATGATATATAATATCCGAGAAAGGTCAAGTCCATATCTAATAATGCTGAGCTAGCTAGTTTTAAAGAATCATATTTTGTTTACCAAGTCGGGTGTTTTTGTTTACTACATAAAATTAATGAGGAATAATACTATGTATTTAAAGTGTTTTATATAGGGGGTATAGAATTTAGGCCACTTTTCTCTAAAAAATAATCTTAACCGTTACAACTATATTTAAATAAAACTACTTGGAGAAAATCCCAAATTTAGAAATTATTCAGTTAACAATGGAAAAAATTTAACTTTTTTCTTTTGATCAATGACAAATCTTTTATTTCTTAGAAAAAAAGTCAAGTCAATTAATTATTTTTTGGATTAAAGGCTATTTGTTCATTTTTTTTGTTTACATTTATTGAAAAAATTTTAGATAAAACTTTTTTCATATTTTTAAAAACTTCGAAAAGTTAAGGTTATTTACGGTTATTTACATAATAGGTAAAATATTGTTAGATTTTTAAATATTTGTAAGCTATATGGAACTATCGATTTTGGTAATATTGCTAATTTTTTAAAGGGGTTAAAGTAAATTTGGCTCATTTCTAATAGCGTTGTGGGTCCAACGCTTTCAGGGAAGGGGCATATGTGAACACCTAGTACAAAAAAGTATACATTTTGGGAATTTTAAAAATATACATTTTTGGGAAATTTAAATATAATTGGGTTACTTAACATTGGGAAATTTGGTACATAAAACAATACGTGAAGTGTCAAGGTTTAAAAGTAGAAATCAAACAATTTTCTAGGTTACTCTTATAATAATAAAACAAAAACATTAAACAAGTTGAGTTGCCTAGAAATGCAAAACAAATACTGAAAAATTTAATATTTAAAGAGAACAAAATTTTAAGACAGGGATTGATTGTTTATCAGATAACAAGCAGTTAGTAAAGTTAAAGTTAAAGTTATGGCATTAATTATTATTGCTGTTTATTTGCCCATTAAGAATACCAAAAGACTCCGGCAGCTTTAGCGAGGCATGGGTTCGTTTGGGCTGTTTTCTATGTCCATTGTTTGAACATAAAAATTAAATAAAAATCTATCTGAAATTATTGAGCGCCACTGATTTTTGATGGTTAAAACCAGAAACCATAATCTACAGAACTTCAATTAAAACAATGGTGAATACAGTTAAATGAATATTTTTTATTTATATATTCCCCAAAAGAAAACTTCTTCCTTTGTCACCCTTTTACACCAGAGTTCTATATACAACTTTACAATCTTACTTCGTACAATGAATATTTACAAATTTACAGGTTTTACATAAGTTCTCATAAGTGTAGAAAATCTTGTTAAAAGAAAGGAATTGGTTATAATAATAATTGTTTGATAAATTTAATATTTCTTAAAATTTTGTTGAACACCAAAATGTTGTACCTTTGGCGCAGGGAAATTCATGAATTTACCGCCCTGTGGATAAATTTTAAAAGCAAATATATGTAGATACACACATACCAATTACCTTTTACAAACCTAAATGAGTGTCCAAAAAATTGTATTTAATCTTAAATAAAAAAGGTAATGCAAATAATAATTCGTTATTTTTAAATGATTTTAAAATATCAACTATTGAAAATTTTGGCATTTTTTTGTATGGCTACTTGCGGACATGGGTTTCCATCTGAATTTCCAGACTCCTGGATGACCTCCAAACTACCAGTGTGGTTTCAACACTCACACCACTTGGACCAAACCAACCTCACAGTTGAATAGCACCCTAGCTAAGTTGGACCTTAGTTCAGATCCTACTCTCCCAATTGAGTTCCAACGTAGTCGTCCACTTGAAGTTCCACTCTCGCACTTGAAGTTCCTCTCTAGTTCCCCACTTGAAGTTCCACTCTCGCACTTGAAGTTCCTCTCTAGTTCCCCACTTGAACCCTAAAATTAATATTATTTTGTTGAAACCAACGACCCAAGATCATTGCCAAAAGACTTCGAAATGAAAGGTACATACCTCTTTCTTGAGGGATTCAGGACTGGATCCAAATATAAAAGATGAAATTTAAAACAGACAGCCAACTGAAATTCAATAGAAAAAATCCAATTAGCATTACACTCTAGCTAAAAGAAAAATACCAAACTTACTGCGTGTTACAAATTCTGTCATCCAACGGGCTCTCGTTTTTCGGCGATAATTCCAAAACAAACCAAAAATATGTACACCGACACAACGAGGAAGTAATCCTTTTCAAAAGGCTACTACTTTAACTTTAAAAACTTAAAGATGGTTAAAAATTTCACAGATCTTCTAAAAGAATTTTTTTAACTCGACATGCCCATGTCGGTATTCAGCGTCCAAATGAAATTGACGTTCTCCTAGAACCTACCTTCACCTCAATCAGGGTTGTCATCCCAATGCCCTATTGCCCAAAACACTCGACCTTACAAGCCCTAGAGTTGGCTTTACGCCCCAAAATAACAGAGTGTTGGGTATCGAATATCCCCTAAAAGTGGCTGGCAGAAATCCATATCATTGACCCCATTTCGAAAAAGAAGATTATGACAGAAGTAAAACTGATAGTCTAGACAATCAGCTGTTTGATAAAAATCAATACCATGATTTATTATGGATAATTAAAGATGAATTACAATTAGAAGTGATTTGCATACCAATTAATTACAGCATAAAATCAGGTACATACGTAAACTTATTGTTTTACATTAAAATAAGGTTATAAAAGGAAAAAGGTTTGTTTACACAGTATATGATTTTTTAGCATCGTAAAAGAAGACTATTAACCTGTTACCAGGACCCCACGGTGTAATCTTATAAGAAAGAATATACCAAATCGATAAACCAATGCAGTAACTACATACTACTTCGAATACTAATATGATATGGATAATATGGTACGGAGGGACTCGTAAAGTACCTATACATCAAGAAGTCAAAGGTTTCCTGTGATTTATACTGGATTATTGTCAAGGTTTTTACAATTTTGAAGATATACAATTAAATTTATGTACAAGAACTTACATATTAATAATAAACAAAGGCATTCTGTATTGTCTAAATAGTGTGAATAAAAACTATGTACATATACATACTATATCCTTTTATCTGCATAAAAAGACATGTAGAGCATTTTATTTATGGTTAAAAGGTTTGTAATTTTAAAATGCTATAAAGTTACGCCCCCGTACGGGCTACTCCGAGTGGGAGGTATGCCCGTACTAAATTTAGTGAGTCAAATAAGTTAAGTTGGTTTTTTAAAAATGCAAAGTTAGTTGTGATGGTCCACCGGTCTCATTGTCCCAATAGATAGTTCCATATGGTACATTTGCCCAAGTGACGTAAAGTGACCCTATATGTAATTCCAAAATTTTTAAACGTTACAATACTGTTTTTGGGCGTTTAATGTAGGATTTCTACTGTTTCGTCCCCACCCAGCACCCCTGTTCACTCCACCGTCCCGTAATATGTTTTTATTAATAATAAATTATAGAAATGGATTTTGGAAAACGCGCACACAGATTTGTGTCATAATCGACCTATAGAAACGCCCTGAAAAAGAATTTTTCAAAAATCTCTTATAATAGCGAAAACCGCTATATCGAACTATTACCGCATATTGCATGAAAGTATAAAATCTTTTGTTTATTTAGTTATTAACATTGAATAATTGAGCACATATGTTATTACCTCTGTACCTCTTTTTGTTTAACTTTTTAGTGACTTTTACTAATTTTTTGAAGCCGGTTCAATTTTTTTCTTTAAAAATGATTATTTTTATCTTTTTAGTTTCTTATTATTTCAATTAAATCGGTAAATATTCACTGAAAAACACTACTGGTACCTCTTTTAGCGGTTAGCTGCAGGTTCAATCGATTTATAAGCTTTTGACAGCAATGGAGGTTTAATTAAGGAATAAAAAAATTAACTAACCATGACCCCCACCGATACTATGTCTTTAGTTCCTTATATTGTTCATCAAAAGCTTATATATCGATACACAGGGGGCTGCAATACGTCGATACACGCAGGGCTGCAGCTAACGGCTAGTGGATTTGTAGAATACATTATATCTGTCGAAAGCTTTTAAATCGATACACGCGGGACAGCAACAAATCGGTACACACGGGGCTGCAGCTATCCGCTTGTCTTTTAGTTCGGTGAAAAGGGTTAATTATGACCCAAGGTTGTTGTCGATTTTGAATGCGCTCTTGATCTTTCCTACGTATGGCAGAGAGAAAAAAATAGGTCTAGTACCTTTCTCTCTCGCGATCCTGACTTTATTTTTTATAGGACCACCGCGATAGTGCAGTTTTTCAAATAAAAAAGAATTTTTAAAATCGGTCCACAAACCCCAGAGTAATCGCGTAATATAAAAAAAAACATAGGCGGCGAATTGAGAACCTTCTCGTTTTTGAAGTCGGTTAAAAATGTTTATTTGGACACACTCATTTTATTGACAGTATTAGTTAATATACAAGGACCTTTTAAAACAAAATTTTTATTGTCAAGTAGGTATTTTTAAATGGAACACTCCATATATTTTAACAAATTTTGACTCTAGTTAATTCTACATAAAAATTTATAACATACTATACGCAAAGTATTACTAGTTTTGAGATAATAATATTAACAGCATGTTGATACACTCATTAAGTGTTAAAAGTGAAGAAAGAAAATATTATTTGGGTTCTAACTATTTTAAATAATTCTGTCACTGTCAGAGTGACAAATAATATGGTAACATGTAATTAATTACCTTACATTGTAAGAACTGCTAATAGGTAGGTCAGCTATTTAGTTTAACTTAATCTAAAAACCAGCCATAATTAACGTATTGCGGTTTTTAGGGGAAATAAGTAAATATGTGTCTAAAATAAACTAAGTTACTGACATACCTATTAGTACTTCTTACAATGGAAGGTAATTAATTACATGTTATTATATAATTATATACAAATTTGTCAATCTGATACTGACGAAATTATTTAAAAATAATTAGAATAAAAATTTTATTTTCTTTCATCACTTTTAACCGTCATTACGTATATCAACATGCTGTCGATATCTTAAAAATCAGCAATAATTGACGTATAGTGTGTTATCAAAGACAATTGTAGTTTTACCATAGACACCCAGAACAATGCTAAATATTTGGTCATCAGCTTGGACGCTCGCTTCGTGTAATTTATGAAGCAGGTATCCATCGAGTACACACGTAAACAGTACGTATAGTTTACTGCTTCATAAATTCAGCCAAGCCAGCGTCCAAACTGATGATCAAAAATTTAGTATTGTTCTGGAAGTCTATAGTGAAACTACAATTGTCTTAGGTGTTATTCATTTTTAATGTAGAATTTAATAGTCATCTAACACTGTCAAGAAAATAAGTGTATCCAAATAAACATTTTTAATTTTAAGTTTATTTGTGCATCTTGTACAGGGACAAAGAAACTGCATAAACAGAGTTTTGGTGTACATGAAATTTAGACCTTTTTACTCAAAAGAAAATTGATAATAACAAAAGGTCACTTTTATTTTATTAAATAAATTTTATTTATAAAGGATTAATACTTACTTGAATATGCTGCCCTGGTTTTAAATCTGCTGGCAAATTGATAGTGTAAGTTTCCTTGCCACTAAGTCCTAACGACTCTGCGCTCTGACCTGGCATGAACTGTAATGGTACCAAACCCATGCCTACCAAATTTGAACGATGGATACGTTCGAACGATTCAGCGATAACAGCTCTAATGCCCTTTAAAAATAGAAAAGATACATCAACAAAGTTAAAAACAGTAAAACTAATAATCCTACATATTGTGAACACCTAGTATAAAAAAGTATACATTTTGGGAATTTTAAAAATATACATTTTTGGGGATTTTAAAATAAGTATACATTTTAATTAGTTTACTTAACATTGGGAAATTTGCTACATAAAAATATACGTGAGGTAGTAGCGTAGAAATGCAAAACAAACACTGGAAAATTTGATATTTAAAGAAGAGAGAAAGAAATTAAAGGGGATTTTGATCAGATAAGAAGTAGTTAGTGAAGTCAAGTATAAAGTTAAAGTTGTAGTTAAGCCCCGTACGGGCTACTCCTAGCGGGGGTATGCCCGTACTAAATTTACTTAATTAAATAAGTTAAGTTGGTTTTTAAAAAATGCAAAGTTAGTTTTGATGATCCACCGGTCTCATGGTCCCAAGAAGATAGTTCCATATGGAACATTTGCCCAGTGACGTAAAGTAATATATGTAATTCCAAAATTTTACAACGTCACAATATTGTTAGAGGAAAGGGACCAAATATGGAAAACCATTTTGTTTTTTAAACATAATTTGCTTAAAAATTAAAAATAAAAAACTTTTTGTAGTTATTATTAACAATATTAGTCCTTTATTTTGTAAACATTTTAAGTTACATTGATTAATTTTAATAAAGAATAAAAAAACTAAAAAATGATAAGGGTAGCTAAATATGGAATAGGTACAAGGAAAATAAACTTTTTAATAAGGAGCGCTCAATTTTTATATTTGTCCGAAAATATAGGTTATGTTTGTGACGCCACCTTTTTGCCATAATATTTTTTTATCTGACAAAATAAACCAATATTTGCATACCATAAAATAAAATCAGCAAAAAAACAAAAAAATTGTATCTTACCATTAATACCGATTTAAACGTAATTAAATAACACCAAAACCTCGAAAAAAACCTTCCAGTACGATTGTAAACAAAGAATTACGGGAAAAGATTACGTCACAAAATTTAGCGAACATAGGCTTAAATGGGATTGAGCGCTCCTTATTAAAAAGTTTATTTTCCTTGGAATAGGTACCCCAAATATGGAATACTATAAACCAGACTGGGTAAAAAAATTACTTTTATTTTTTCTTAAAAATATATCGAAAATATTGTTTAGGGTGACAAAAAGAAAATATCGTGAAGATTTGAGCCCTTTATATTATTATTTGGAGGTCCTTTTCCTTTAATTTAGTATAGTCGCATTTTTAAAAACCTTAAAAAGTTATGAGAAAGTGTTAAAACAAAAAGTTGCTGCAGCGACGAAAGGGCTTGCTCTATTGGCATGTTACCACTTCTACTCGCGAAGAGGCATTAAAAAAAGAGACAAACCCCTCTAATTGCGTGTGTAAGTTTCCGTTTAAAAGAAATGCCGGTATTCCATATTTGGTCACTTTCCTCTACTTAAGGGTTATATAAGTACAGTTAGAATTTTCAAAAATCAATTTTTTTCTAGTTTATTCTCTTACTGTACAGGGTGGCTCGAATTCGACGCTCATCATTGGGATTTCGGAAACCGTAAGAGATACAGGATCGGTTAAATGGAGGCAAAGTTGCGCAATTTGAAGCTCAATAAAATTACGTTTTACGTTTTAAAAAATTCCGAGTACTTCCGAAGATATTCGAAAAAACGGAATTTTCAATTTTGGTTTCTATTGTTTCTTGGCTATATTTGTTAAGATAACTCAAAATGAAGAACACGTTTTCATGGCCACTTTTTCTGCTCTATAATTCAGTGTGATTAAATATTGAGTCTGACGTTTCGGCTTCTGGCGACCATCATCAACTTTATTTTTTTAAATACGGACCTGATATTTTTTCAATTTAATTAAATCCTTTCATCACTCTTAAAACACTATATATCGCCACTTTGATAATTTCCGACGTTTCGTACAGACAATTCCATCACCAGAATATTGCATATTTATTTAACCATAATACGGCCCTGAACTACATTTTTAGGTAAAATGGTAAAAAAAGAATAAACTTATTACATATTCATAATGTTTTATTGCAACTCATTGATATCTAACAGCGGAAATTACTTTATTAACAGAAACTAACCAGCAGGTACGAATTCAAGGGAGAACTTCATTTAATGTATGGATTAGTATGTGGAGGAACAAAATTATTGGACCTTTCGTTTACGAAGAGACCTTAACTTCCGAACAATATCTAAATTTGATTAGAAATGATGTCTTAGACGCCCTAGATAATCAACCTTTGGCAGTATTTCAAGAAATATAGTGGCAGCAAGACGGAGCTCCTACCCACAATGGAAGAAAAGTAGCTCAATTCCTTTACCATATATTTCCTAATAAATGGTTTTGCAAGATGGCCCGCTAGGAGCCCAGATCTTAGTCCCCTAGATTATTTCCTTTGGGGATATCTTAAGAACCGTTTATTTAAAAATGCACCTCACGACCTTTAAGTACTACGACAAAATTTGATAAGGGAAGTCGCTGCCATTCCTGCGAGAACAATTAATCGAGCTGTATTAATAATACAAAGCAAAGCAAGAAAAATGCATCGAGGCGGAAGGTTATCTCTTTGAACACTTTTAATAGTGATTAAATTATGTTTTATTTTTTTATATGGGCATCAAGATAGTATTACAAATTGTTTATGTAAGCTGATTTGTTGTCTACCTTTTTGTATCTTATGTCTAATATTCATGAAATTTTCGGTTAATAAAGTAATTTCCGCTGTTAGATATCAATGAGTTGCAATAAAAAGATTACGAATATGTAATAAGTTTATTCTTTTTTTTACCTTCTTACCTAAAAATGTAGTTCAGGGCCGTATTATGGTTAAATAAATATGCAATATTCTGGTGATGGAATTTTTGTACGAAACGTCGGAAAATATCAAAGTGGCGATATATAGTGTTTGAAGAGTGATGAAAGGATTTACTTAAATTGAAAAAATATCAGGTCCGTATTTAAAAAAATTAAGTTGATGATGGTCGCCAGAAGCCGAAACGTCAGATTCAATATTTAATCACACTGAATTATAGAGCAGAAAAGTTGCCATGAAAACGTGTTTTCCATTTTAAGTTATCTTAACAAATATAGCCAGGAAACAATAGAAACCAAAATTGAAAATTCCGGTTTTTCGAATATCTTCGGAAGTACTCGGAATTTTTAAAAAGCAAAACGGCATTTTATTGAGCATCAAATTGCGCAACTTTGCCTCCATTTAACCGATCCTGTATCTCTTACGGTTTCCGAAATCCCAATGATGAGCGTCGAATTCGAGCCACCCTGTATGTATTTAAGAAAACGCACAGAAAATTTTATTTCGTTCCGGTGAATATTTTCGAAGTTACACGGAAATTTAAAAAGGCATTTTAGAGTGCTTTTCAAACTATAAACGCGTTATTCTCAAAATGGTGTTTTCAAAGTCGGTGACCAACATTACTTGAAAACGGCTAAACCGATTAGTCTCAAATTTTAAAACGAGCTTCTAATATATATATGTTTTAGTAATTAGTCAAAGATTTTTCTCACCGATAAATATTTTTGTTTTTATAAACAATTTAAGGCGAAAATTTTGGTCAAAAATCGATTTTTTTTTGAGAAACCACGGTTTTGTGAAAAAAATTAATTTGCTTATTCCTTTGATTAATTACTAGATTAAACATTACTTTAACCAAGATCGTTTGGTTTTTTAAGGATCTAGTTCAGAGAATATAGTGGTCACCGTAAAACGTCTTTTGAGAGGGGCTGCCTGAGATCAGCTGTAGCTCCTTTCAAAATAAATATTTTACTAATACTTAGTCTTAAAATACAGTTAAGAGATACCTTAATATGTGTATCAATATTTAGATCAATAAATTTAAAAGTTTTCTTAGAAAAAATTCTGGCAAATTCGCTTTTATTGGCCTTCTAACTGTATATACCCCTTAAGTCTACTTACCAACATATAGGGTCCTTTGGCAGCCCAATCTCTACTAGATCCAGATCCGTAATCTTTGCCGGCAATGATGATCAAAGGAGTTTGTTGGGTTGCATATCGTTGATGCGCAGTCGAAAATATCCATCTAGATAAGACAAAATGGATTAGGGAAGATCTTTGATTTTGGGATATCATGTTTATTGGAACTTATTTTAAATATATTATTGTAAAATATAGTTTTAGTCGTCAGTAGCGATGGGCTTAACAGTGATTTTTGATATTGGTGATCGCTGCTACTGCTATCTAAAAGTAGCTGCTACTGAAAACTGTGATATTATCACTCTTTACAGGGAACATGCTAAATTTTTATAAATAAAGTCATAGTTAACCTTGTTAAAATTGAATGAAAAAAAAATAAATCATTTTAAAATACATTCTGTCATTTAATATACATATAATTTAATTAATAATTTGCATTAGCATATAAGTAAATGTAGGAAAAAAAAACGGACATTACAGGACGTATATCAAATTTCTTTATTTTTTATAATCATTTACAGCTCTGATCTTATTTTTAGGCAACCCATTCGCGATAGATTTATTACCAAATCAAATTTATATAAAAAAGTTTTCATGCGGTTTACAAGCCAATTCGCATCCCGTTTCACTAACGTAAACATGCATAATCACCATAAACATAAACGAAAGAGGTTAGAATCACTGAATCGCAATCACAATCACCGTCCCGCGATCGCAGTCGCCGTTTAATGTTGTGGTTACGGGCAGCGCCACCTCTGCGAACTGCGAATATTAAAGAGTGATTCTTTCACTGCTATCGCCAGGCGCAAGTAGCAGCTACCAAAATGATTTGTTAATAACCGGTGATTGGTAGCAGCGACTGCGATCGCAGTCACATCTCTAGTCGTCAGTGTAATTCGCAAAAGTACATAACTCCATATAATCCAGATCATTAGAAAACTGAATAACGTTTTTTAATTGTATCAGATATCAATATTTAATAAATTAAACTTAAACAATTAATTTTTAACAATTTTTATATAAAAAAATTACCACAGTATGTTCACGGATTGACTAATAGGACAAATGGACCAAAAATTTAAATGCTTAAGAAAGTCGTGTATGGTAACTGCTTTTGCTTTTTAAAAAACAAGATTCACGTTTAAAACTTGTTTTGTTTTCTACAGGGGCTCCAAAAAGTACAAAAATGTGAAAAGATCAAGAAAAAACTGCATTTATTTTTAATAATTCAGCAAAATGTCAAATAAAAAGGTTTTTAAAAGTGAATATGGATTCCATATCTAAAATTTCACATACAATAAACATTTTTTTCGGGTTCATTTTTTTAAATTTATGTTTTACAACTTTTTACGTAACTTACCTGGTTTTATTAAACGATTTATTCAATGTCAAAGTTTTTTAAATATATAATATGATACTAAAAAAAAGTTGAAAGGGAAATTTCAGATATGGGATCCCTATTCAATTCTAAAAACCCTTTTTATTTGACATTTTGCTGAATTATTATTTGGTCTATTTTCACATTTTTGTACTTTTTGAAGCCCCTGTTACATACAAAACAAAACAAATTTCTGAATGTAAATTTTGTTTTTTAAAAAAGCAAAAGCAGTTGCCCTACACGACTTTCTGTGTTCTATATAAGTTTAAAATTTTAAAATTTAAATTTATGACTATTAAAAAAAATTGTTATTTATTTTTATTGTACACCATTGTGTATGTAGTTTTTTTAAGTGTAAATAAAGTTGGTTGTTTTTATTTATTTTATAACTTTGTAGATTTTATTTATTTATTTTATTTAATAATTTATTTCTTTGTTTTTAAATGTGTGACAATTTTAATTTTGATGTTATTTTTTCTGTCTATTACTTTCTGTCACTGGTTTTTTTTATGTATGTATAGTTTGTATTTTAATATTTTTCGTCTTGCAGGGAAGATTAGGATTAGTGTTACTGATAAGTTGATACCTGTAATAGTTTTAAGGAAGTAATATTGTACAGCTGTTGGCTTTTTCAATAAATTTTGATTGATTGATTGATTAAAAACATTTAAATTTTTGGTTCATTTGACCTATTGGAAAGCCATTCCGTGGAAACAAAATATGCTTTTGTAAAATTTCTAAAGATGAAGTTAAGCACTTTGCGAATTAAACTGACAATTTGATGTATACAGTGTAGACGTAAATAGCCCACTCTCTGATAAACTCTTGCACCATAAATTTTTTCTTTATAAAATTTGGGTAACTAATGGAAAAATATGAACTACTCTTTGACGTAAAAATGACAGTTGCGAAAAATCAAGATGGAGGATGGGCGTCACCTTAAAAAAAAAATAAATGGAAAGAGGGGGTCTTGTGGCACATCATTTCAAAGCTCCTGAAGAGTCCTTTATAACCGTAGAATATAAAGCCAATACCTTCACCTACTACAAAAAGGCGGTACTTTAAAAATTACTCAAATACCTGATTTGGGTTGACATATTTTCAAAAGTAATTAGGTTAGATGTACTTAATGTGGTATTTCCTTAAAAATATTTTAGATCTTAGTGATATAATATATGGGGTGGTTCATAAAAAAATACTTTTTATCCTAATCTGCATATTATCATTAGTATCACCATTAAAAAGATTTCCTAATTTTATTAGTTAAAATAGTTCATGTTGATGTTTACTTACTTCTTCGTTGGTAGGCAAATAAAGCGTTCTAGGGCCGGGTTTGGATAAAAATTTATTGACTATTCTTATGTTGGCAAAGGTACCTCTAGCCATTATAGCGTCGTTGCCTCTTCTGGATCCATATGAGTTAAATTCTCTTGGGGTAATACCTCTTGCTGCCAAAAATCTACACAAAAACAATTATTTCTTAAATATCATGCGAACATTAATAATAAAAATTCTTTAATTAATTTTACCATAAAAGTTTGCATAAAAATATCATAAATTACCTAAATCTAGTTGTAGAACGTTTTTTAAGGCATCGTTTTGTGACTTGTTGGAGTCTTTATACAGTTTTAAAGAATAGACCAATTTCACTTCTCTCAATTCTTTGTAGAGTAATGGAGAAATTCCAGGTCTGGCATGCTGCACTTCTTAATAAACTTCCCTCCTATGGTCTTTCAACTAAACTCTGTACTTGGCTCTCTAGTTATCTATCTGATCGACGTATATCAGTTATCGTAGATGGCCACTCTTCAAGCTTTCACCAAGTAAATAAATGCTGGAGTGCCTCAGGGCTCAGTTCGGGCACCAACATGTTTCTTCTTTACATTAACGACCTTCTCTCATCCACAACTAACTCCATTTATAGTTTTGCCAAAAATAGTACCCTTTACTCCAGTTTTTACGTTCCTAAACCAATCGCTAAACCTGATTTGAAAAGCAAACGCAAAGCGATGGAAATATTTCTTTAACATGACCTTAATTTAATATTGGTTTGGGCGCCAAAAATTTCGTCCCCTTAACCCTTAACATTCTTGACTACATTTAAAGAAGAGCTATTCGCCACATTAATGACCCTTCACTTACAGAAAGGCTTCCCTCTCTTGTCCATCGGCGGGCTGTGGGGGATAGATCGCTCTTTTATAGGTACTTCCATGGTTTCTGCTCTGAAGAATTGTCCAGTATAATTCTTACACTCACGGTTTCTAACAGTGAAACTCGTGGTGCTGCCCGTATGCATCCCTATACGGTTCAATTAGACAGGCCCCGAACTTTCCACTCTGTTCATTCTTCTATCCCTAGAGTTTTTAACCAGAACTAACCTGCTGCCCGCGGAGGTCTTTCCTTCCCCCAAATCTTTAAGTATTTAAGTCCCGTGTCAACAAACTCCCTCTTACCTCACCTAAGACACCCACGGTACGTTAAATAGGCTTTTAGACTTCGTGGATTGTCCAATGATAAAAAAAAACAAAGGAATTGAAATCTGTAAAAGTTTTGACCATTTTGTTTTAGTATTTGCTTACCTTGCTGCAGGACTAGTTCTACCAATGGATCCAGCAGGACTTATGTGGTCAGTAGTAACAGAATCTCCCAGGAACAAAAGGACTTTGGCTCCAGTAATGGCTCTCGATTGAGGCAAATCGCGTGTCATGCCCTCGAAAAATGGTGGTTTCTTAATGTAGGTTGATACATCTGACCATGGGTAGAGTTTACCTATGAAAGCGCGAAATATCCAATTAAGATGTTTTTTGAAAGTGGTGGACAATGTTATATTTTCAATAATAAAACTTTCTTGGACTTCCATTGTCTTTATGTTAACTGATATACGACGTTTCGGATGGTGTTTATCTTTAACCGTTTTCAGGTGATAACTAAAACTACTCTTACGAAAATAGAGAGAGGAGCATTCTGACAAAGACGAGACCGGAAAACACATCAAATAACAATTATATTTAAACAAAATATTATTTGGCTTTTCTCCAGAATAAAATTGAAAAGTTTATTTATTTATTTATCATAATTACACATTACAGAGTAAAAAACTCCAATTAGTGTTAAATAGTACAAACTACAGAGCCTAAATAATAATATACATATATAAGGGTCACATAACGTAACAAACACAAAAAAAAATATCCACACAGCAGTAAGAGTTAGTGTAAAATATTTACATGTGTCTTAAAACTACCAAGACCAAATACAAAAAGATCAACCCCGCTAAAATTGACATTAAAATTCTTAACTAAGTAATCACTAAAACACGTTCTACCATTATTAAACATTTTAAGAAAATTAAAACTTTTATATACTATGAAGAACTATTCTGTCCTTACACAATATAATAAAAGTTATGATTACTTTAAAAAAATAAAATAATGAAATATTCAATATAAAGTTACTTACGATACAAAGGTTTCAATCTCTAAACAAAGGTTCATTAGCTCTCGGTTAAAATTATTTTAATCCAATAATATAAAATCTTAACAAGACGCCAGACGAGAACTGGGCTAATGGTTGCGTCTCAAAAATGTGGTAAATAGTTTACCAAAAATGTGGTAAACAGTTTACCTAAAAAATTTAATAAGTTTATCACTAAGTTTTTAGGTAAACTGTTTACCACATTTTGGTAAACTATTTACCACATTTTGAGACTCAACCATTGGCCCAGTTCTAAAAAGTAACTACATACAATTTTTTAAAATTAAATAATAAATGCATAGTTATGAAGAGGATAGTTGTATCTTAAAAAATAAGAAGGTCATGATTTTTTTGCAATATAATG
This sequence comes from Listronotus bonariensis, assembly GCA_014170235.1. Taxonomy (NCBI): domain Eukaryota; kingdom Metazoa; phylum Arthropoda; class Insecta; order Coleoptera; family Curculionidae; genus Listronotus; species Listronotus bonariensis. The sequence goes on along the minus strand of JACEGR010002583.1, from coordinate 34,274 downwards.
GCTGCAAAAACTAAAATTAATAAGTTTAGATAAATAAAACATGTATAAAATGGTATTTTGGGAAATTTTTATATGGTCGTAGAAAAAATATAGTATGTAACACATGTATAAAATTTCTTTTTTTTACTCCAGGAACTTCCCATTCGTAAAAAAAAGTATCACTTTATGCACTTGTTACATAAATTCATATTTAATCGTATTCTGGAGAGAAGCCAAATAATATTTTGTTTAAACATAATCTCCCAGAAAACGAATAAGGCATAATACTACTATATTGACCAGATTTCCTATGAATGTGGTAAAGTATATGTTGGAGAAATAAAAACACCAATAGAAATTAGAATAAGAGAAGATGGGGGCCAAAATTATTCACAAACACTGAAAAAACAGCAAATTTAAAGAAGCTGCTGTGATTTTAAATAATAAAAACGTATTTAGCAAGCCTAGTATCGACATACCAAACATCTGGCAGCCATTGCTGAACCGTGAAAAATCGGTCAAGCTTTGGTGAACAACGGATAGTATATCGTATCAGCAATTTTCATAGGTACATATATTGGCGAGTAATATAATAATAAAACAAGCACTATTAGTTACCCAATCCGAAATGTTTACATGCCGGCATTCGCGTAAAAGCGCGTCCAGACTTGCAACAATTTCCCGTGCCGCTCCACGCCGCATAGCGCGGACGTGGACGGAATTCACGTCGTTTCAAGGGTTTGGCGAATGATTCGCCGTAGATTCAGAGCTTGTCGGTTTTTGGCGTCAAAGGAGCGCGCAAACAAGTTGATTAGTTTGCAAGGATGTTTGTAGAATTGTTGCAAGTCTGTACTCGCGTCTCCGTACCACACATTGCCTATGAACGACTTCATTTAGCTCATTTTGTATAAGTCGAGGTTTCGTAAGAATAGTTACTTGAAAACGGTTGGAGATAGACACCATCTGAAACGTCGTATATCAGTTAAAAATAAAAGACAATGGAAGTCCAAGAAAGTAGTATTATTGAATTCGATTAAGATGTTATACAATACTTTTAATAATGTATACTTTTATTAAGAAAGAAATATTTTTAATTTTTGTTTCTTATATAAAAACGCAAAGATATTGACAAGACTCAAAGATATATTGAAAAGTAAAATTCAACAGGTAAAAGACCTCTAAAACTATTTATCTTACCTGCAGGTGCATTGAGGGCCTGCCATTGCGTTGAACCGGTTTCAATTTTGCCATAAACTTCTTTAAACATGGCCGGAATGACGTGCTGCTTCTCAACTTCTTGTATTTCGTTTCTAGTGGGCCAGATGTCCCTCAAGAAGACGTCTTTGCCATCGGCACCCTTTCCTACATAATGAATATAATTTATAGAAATTTATTTGGTTTTTTTATAGAAAAAGGGACACTGGCTGGGTAATCATCTGCATATATTTTGCAACAAAAAGCGTAATTTACTTTCTTACCTAATGGTTCAGTTTCAAAATCGACGTCCACCCTTCCAGCTATGGCATATGCAATTACCAATAGTGGACTTGCCAAGTAGTTGGCCCTGGTATTCGGGTGAATTCTACCTTCAAAGTTTCTATTTCCTGAGAGAACCCCACAACAAACCAGGTCGTTCTGTTCAATAGCGTTTACAATGTTTTCATCAATACCTAAAGCATTATTTTATTTATTTATAAAGCTTTATTTTAAAAATAAGCAATAATAAGATTTTAATTGTTATTATCAAATGTTGACTTACCTCCACTATTTCCAATGCAAGTCATACAACCATATCCTACAATATCAAATCCTAGTTTTTCCAATGCCGGTATTACACCTGACTCTTGAAGATAGTAAGTCACAACACCGGATCCAGGTGACAAGCTTGTTTTAATATAGGGTTCGACCTAAATTAAAAAAATTAGAATATAAATACTGAGTTAACATCCTTGACAAAGTAAAATAAAAAAGGTAAAACGTAAAAACAACATACACCCCGCCAAAATTATAGCATATGCTCGATTTTCTTCATAAGCTTCAATACAAAAATGCTTTAATTTAATAATAATAATAAGCTTTATTGTCATGAAAAATATTTAGATATCTTTGTAGACAAAAGCAAAACAATAAATTATATGTACATATACAACATAGACAGCTACACACACAAATATATAATAGTAAAAAAGAAATACTTTTTACGGAAATGTATCCTCGAATAATTCATTTAAATTGTAATACCCTCTTTTAAGTAAAATTGTTTTAACGTATTGTTTAAATTTCTTTATGTTTTTAATATTTTTTATAGAATTTGGTAAATGGATTAAATATCTTTTTTGATTCATAAATTATAGATGTTTTAATAATATTTGAATGTGGTATAGGTAGATCAATGCAGGAGTTATTTCAAAAATTTTATAAAGAATTTTTAATTATAATTATAACAATATTTTTTTATAAATTAAACAAACATGTTTCCAATATAAAAATAGATGTCAGTGTCAATATCTTATGTTTAATAAATAAAGGTTTGCAAGATTCCCTAGATTTGATTTTGCAAATAGTTCTTATAGCTCTTTTTGCAAAATAAAAACTGAGCTTAACAGATTTTGACTAGAGTTTCTCCAGAAACAAATACCATATCTTATTATTGATTCAATTAATGTTAAATAACTAGTGTTTAGTAGTGGAAAATCAAGTTCAGTAGAAAGAATTCTAAGAGCATAACAACCTGAGCTAAATTTTTTACATACATTTTCAATATGTTCTGAAAAATTAAGGTTTTTATTTACATAAATACCAAGAAATTTAGTAAAGGAAGGATTATTAATAATTTCATTATTTAAAGTGATATTATTAAGGTTACACCTAAATGTCGATATATTTGTTTTATTTATGTTAAAAGAAAGTAAATTTGAATCACACCATTGTTTAATTATTAAAATATCTTTTTCGATATTTTTGTTTAAATTATTTACATTTTTATTATGCCATAAAATTGTAGTATCATCTGCAAATATTGTAAATTCGCCAATAAATTTAACTGAACCTAAATCATTTATACATAACAAGAAAAAAGTGGTCCCAATACAGAACCTTGTGGTACACCAGACGTGATACATTTAGCTCCCGATATTTGTCCATTTAAGTTGACAATTTGGCTTCTTTCAGATAAATATGATCTAATCCATTTTAAAAAATACCTCTAAAGCCATATATTTCTAATTTTCTTTATAAAATTTCATGATTAACACAATTTAAATGGTCATATCTCTTTCAATAATTAGGTTATTAAGGAAATTAAAAAAGAAAATGGTAAAGGAAGGTGAAAATATAACTTTGGCTGAACCGTTATTATTTACTGTTAACAATAGATTTTACAGGGTTTTTGACAAAAATAAATAATTTTTAATCGCCCTGTGTGATGTGCTGTTGAAAATGCATCTTATTTGCGAATAAATTATACCCTTACTTATTTCTGATGTTTTATCATCACAAATTTGATTACTCTCTTTTAACACCACATCATACGGGAAAAATTATTCTTTTCTTCAAAAACTTTTATTCACCCTGTAAGATGTATTGTTAACAGTAAATAACAACGGTTACACTAAAGTTATAGTTTCACCATTCTTTAACATTTTCTTTTTTTTATTGTCTTAAAAACCTAATTATTAAAAGAGATATGGCCATTTAAATTAAAGCATTTTTGTATTGAAGCTTATGAACCTTTTTTGTAGCGCCTCTAATTTCCCTTAAAAATATGTATTGGATATAATTTAATATTAATATTTGTTATTATTAAATTCTTTATTTAGCAAATATTTCAGCTAATCAGTTATTAACAAAAACAAAATTACAATATATGTTAATTAAAATTAAAGTTATTAAATGTTTAAAAAGTTAAAATTAAAATTGTTTACCCAAAGAACCAATAAAGCACTTAAAAAAACCCAAATAAAATAGAATTCACAAAAAATAGTCACAATAAATCTAAAAAATATATACATTTATAAAAACATGATGATAGAGTAAAAACAAAACTAAAAGATTTTGGAATACACAGGGCTACTTTAACGTCACTCAGGCAAATCTACCATATGGAACTATCTTCTTGGACTATACGACCGGTGGACCAAAAAACTATTTTTGTATTTTTAAATAAACCAACTTTAACTTTTGTACGGGCATACCCCCCACTAGGGGTAGCCCGTACGGAGGATTAATTAGAACTTTAACTTTTTTCTTGACTTCACTTCTACTCTTTACTACCCTTGCTTCTTCTACCGTCTCCACTACTATTCTACTATCCCTTTTTTAAAATTGTGTTCTCTTTAAATAATACATTTGCCAGTGTTTGTTTTGCAGTTCTACGCGATCCACCTTGTTTAATGTTTTTATTATTATACGAGTAACCTAGAAATTTGTGTAATTTTTACAGTTTTAAAACCTTGACACCTCACGTCTATTTTTATTTAGCAAAATTCCCATTGTTAAGTAACCTAAGTAAAATTTATACCTATTTTAAAACTCCCAAAATGTATATTTTATTAAAAAAAATCAAAATGTATATATTTTATACTAAATGCTCACTATATATCAAAACTGTTGTCAAAAAACTGTTGGTAGCGAAAATAGACCTTTTAGGCCTCGGCTACGATAACAAGCGAAAGCACTGAGCGCAAAATATAAATCTCTATACTGGTAGCCAGTACGTTTTGCAAGCAGACACTAACCGGATAATATTTGTTCGTTTCGATCTGCAGCGATAGGGCTTTTTGCTAATGTATATTGCGGTCGCCTGATATAAAAATATTTTTTATGCTACCATAAGATCAAAAGCAGCGTTCTCACATTCTCTGGTTTCCTCTGGCCGCTGACGCTTGGTATGGTAGCTGTAGCCTTAATATTGATATGATATTATGAGCTTAAACCTTCAATATTTTTTGAACAAAACACAAATAGTCGATTTTTTGACCCAGTCTTCTGTATATACTTACTGTTAATCCTGCAGCTACAGCTTTTTTAGCCAAGAGTCCAGCACCCAACATAACACTGGGATTGCTAGTGTTTGTACAAGAAGTGATTGCCGCAATAACAACACTCCCATGACCCAGAGTGTACTGTTTGCCATCAAACATAAATTTGGCCCTTGTGCCAAGTTTTTCTTCTGGAATCCCGAAACCCTTAAAGCCGATCTGTAAAAGTTGATAAGATGATTATGATCATTGTATCTAGAGTGTCATTATCTCTTGAGTACAACACCTCTACATCTATAGATGTAAAATCTCTCAAATTTTCTTATCAATATTCTGTTACACCCTGTATATTTACAAAAAAAAAACCATTTTTTTTTTACCTTATTACTAAGACAGTTTAAGAAATCAGCTTTCATATCAGTGACAGACACTCTGTCGTTTGGTCTCTTGGGTCCACTGACAGATGACACTACAGTTGCCAGGTCCAATTCGACAGTTCGACTAAAGATGGGTTCATTGTCTCCAGATGTGTAATTTCTTAGTTGGTTGGTGGCCTTAAGGTAGGCTTCAATAAGCTGAATTTGCTCTTCTGGACGATCTAAAGAAAACAACGTTTAGACAGTTATAAAATTATAATACTGATGCTTAAAAGTTAAAAAACAATAAGAGACAATATGGTAACTTTATAAACAGAAAATAAAAGCTAGACTATTAAATATAGAAATTTGTTTAGTGCCGAGGCCCGCAATGAAATGGACTCCATGATAATATCTCTTTTAAAGCCATAAAGCTTATTTAGGGAATCCTTTTCCCATAGACAGATACACACAAATATATAATAGTAAAAAGAAATACCTTTTATGGAAATGTATCCTCGAAAAATTTATTTGAAGCCTAAGGGAAAGTTTAAACCAAAGGATATCGGGCCTACCCGATTCAAGATTGGAAACTCGAGCACAAGCCAGATCGTTGCGGACGTAAGCACATACACCACCATGTGGGCGAAAAGATGAAATAAGTTCGTAGCCTGGGAAGAGAAGGTGGCTGGTTGAAGATTTAGAACTTATTTGAGTTTCCGTTAGAAACAGTATGTGGGGCTTAGATGACTGAAGGTGATGGTGAACGGAGTTTATATTGGTGTTAAGTTCACATATATTTGCAAAAGAAATTAAATTTCTCAATAAAGGCCTTCCGGATGCACCCTCGCTCGGAGATCTGAATAGAGGAGTATTTTTCCTCCGGAACATTTTACTTCCGAGTGTGCCGCCATAATTTGTACATAGTTTGGGTGGTAAAAATTAAAAAAAGAAAATAAAAAGAAGGAAGAAGGAAAACTGACTTACACACCCAGAATCCGAAACGTTCGTTAAGACTTCACGGGTCCTTTAAAGTGTTGTAATATGCTCTTTTAAGTAAAATTGTTTTACCATATTTTTTAAATTTCTTTATGTTTTTAATATTTTTTATAGAATTTGGTAAATGATTAAATATCTTTTTTGATTCATAAATTATAGATTTTTAATCATATTTGAATGTGGTATAAGTAGATCAATGCAGGAGTTATTTCTAAAATTATATAAATATTTTTCATTATAATTATACCAATATTTTTTATACATTAAACAAACAGTTTCTAATATAAAAATAGATGTCAGTTTCAATATCTTATGTTTAATAAAAAAAGGTTTGCAAGATTCCCTACAATGTTGGTAGTGACACTTAGTGTCAAACATTAATAACAGTAATAAGATATCAATTTTCGGTTAGAGAAACCTATGTCTAAAAATAGAAGCCTTTTAAAAATCCAAAATTTTGCTTGTCGTAATACTAGCGTTTAACATTAAAAACAGTCATGAGACATTTAAGTTCCGTTACAAGATCTATAAAATAAAAGCGTGTAAAAATCCAAAATTATACTTGTAGTGACACCTAGTGTCAAACATTATTAATTGAGAGTTACAAACATACATACATATACTGTATAAGCAAGAGTAAAAGTATATCGGCCAACAATGCAATAACAAAATGAGCACTGTTAGTCACCCATGTGTATATGTCGGTATTCGCGTTAAAGTGTCTCTTTCCCTCAAATTGCCTATGTGTTTCCTTTAGCTGATCCTGTATACATACATACAAATGAAGCTAATAAAAGCGTGGTAAAATGCGACGTGTTCGCCCAGTCCGACACCTGAAACATGTCAAAATTTACAGGCTGATTTAAAAGGCGCTTCCATATATGGTGGTATGAATATTCGTGGCAGATTCGTCAAAAGGAACCCTCTTAATAGGTTTAAAAAGGGTTATTATCATGAAGTCCATTTTATTGCTGGCCAAGGCAATAGTAAAAAAATTCAACGTAAAGAAATGAACATAACTTACTTGTTTGTCTTAAATAAACCAAAGAGTTTTCATCAACAGGGAAAAATCCAACAGTCGCTCCATATTCGGGACACATGTTTGAAATAGTAGCACGGTCAGCAATGGAAAGGGCTGCAACACCAGGTCCGTAGAATTCGACGAATTTACCAACGACACCAAGTTGTCGCAAGTGCTAAAAAGAGTAAAACCACTTAGATATGATAGAACATAAATTAATATGGTAGGGGAGCTCAAGAGGGGATTTTGGGATTTACTACAGCGCCAGCGCGGCAGATTAATATACCGGAGGATACCTTGTACCCGGTTAGTACCTCCACCAAATATGAGCCCTGTATAAAGGGCCTATTATAAAAAACATAAATATATCCATCAGAAAGTGTCGAGCGCGTCAGATTAAGATAGGGTAAGTTAATTACATGCCAAACAGTGTATATTCCACTAATCTGACAATTTGAGAGTGACATAAAAAAAAACAGAGAGCTACAAAGAAAAACGTCAGATTAACATTATCAAGCGTGGCTATTTTTAATTAGTTTGAAGAAAATAATTCAGGGATAACGAAAAATATATAATCCGATACAACCCGCACGATTTTCACAAGCCAAAATAATAATAGTATTTTTTGACATATTTAAAGGTCTATAGCCACTTCCCCCACCGATGAAAAGATATACATTATATAACATTTTTTCTTCTTATCATTGAAGCTTTGCATGGGGACACGCGGCTGTAAGACACCGAATCTTTGGACTCCAAAGAAGAGCTGTGCGTATTGTTACTGGGCTTGGATATCGAGATGACACCAGGGAGGCTTTGAGATGTGAAGGAATCCTCACATTGCCTGCGGCTTTTGCACTGGGAAGTATCCTATATATTCGAAGGCATTTAGATCAGTATGAAACTCACGCCGACTTGCATGGCTACAGAACAAGAAACAAAAATAATATATATCCCATCAATATAAGGTTAAAAGGACCCAAACTGGTATAAACTACTTTGGCATAAACTATTTTAATAAACTGGACGAATCAATAAGGATGTTAAGTCCAACAAAACTAAAGTCGGAAAAAAAGCTATTTTTGCAGGTTTCTCCTTTCTCCTTGGAAGAAATTGATAGGATTGTTTCCGATTATTCAGAAACTTAGTATAACTTTGTTTGTTCCTAACGTTTTCATTTGTTAATTTATTTCTTTAATGACTATTTGTACTTGTTCGTTACCAATAATCTGTGCATTATGTATTATATACCTACTTGTTTTTAGTTTAAAGTCTTATTTTATATTTACTATTTTATATGACGTATGTAAAAATTGTAATATTTATTGACATTAATTAATAAACTAAACTTTGCAACCCAATAGGTCTCTATGACGCTCGAGTAAATCCCCATTTAGCATCGTGGGCTCCCCTACTACATTTTCGTTTCTGTTCCTAAAGTGCAAAATCCAACGTTTCCCCTATGATTTGTGAAATAGAGCACAAATAGTAGACTGATCTTACCTTAGTGATGGTCAGTACCAAATCAGTTGAAGTTACATACTGTCCTAATTTGCCATGCAGCCTGTATCCAACCACTTCCGGCAACAACATACTTATTGACTGACCTAACATGACAGCTTCAGCTTCAATACCTCCAACTCCCCAACCTAGTACTCCTAGACCGTTGATCATGGTGGTGTGAGAGTCGGTACCAACCTGAAAGTAAAAAATACATGTTTGCTAAGACAAAGAAACAAAGAATTACATTTTTCTACTACTTATATTGCCTGACCAAAATTAGTGGGTAGACATGTATAGAGTTATCTGACAACAGGGTCGTATTTATGGCTTGAATTACACAGGGTGTTTCAAAATTCACTCCCAATATTTTAGGAACTAATGTTTGAGGAAAACAAAAGACTTTTATTTCTATAAAGATATACAGTATGTCCACGGATGTACTTTACAATAGAAAAATAGAACACAAATTTAAATGTTTAAGAAAGTCGTGTATAGCAACTGCTTTTGCTTTTTGAAAAAACAAGATTTACTTAGAGAAATTTGTTTTGTGTTGTACGGGGACTCCAAAAGGTACAAAAGTGTGAAAATAGACCAAGTAAAAACAACCTGATTCAAAATTTTAGATAAAAATGTTTTTAGAATTGAGTAAGGATCCCATATCTGAAATTTTACATGAAATAATAATTTTTAATATCATATTTTTATTTGTCCATGTTTTACACCTTTTTTACTCAATTTTTTTAATTTTTGTATAAAAATATATTTAAAAAACTTTGACATTAAATAGACCATTTATTAAAACCAGGTAAATTAGGTAAAAAAGGTGTAAATCATAAATAAAAAGGTATGATCCAAAAAAAAAATGTTTACTTCATGTGAAATTTCAGATTTGGGATCCTTAGTCAAATCTAAATGTCTTTTTTTTACATTCTGCTGAATTATTAAAATTAAAGGCAGTTTTCTTTTGGTCTAATGTCACATTTTTGTACTTTTTGGAGTCCCTGCACAAAACAAAACAAATTTCTCAAAGTGAATCTTGTTTTTAAAAAGCAAAAGCAGTTGCCATGCATGACTTTCTTGAAAATGAAAATTTTTGGTCCCTTAGTCCTATTGGAAAGTCAATCCGTGGATATATTGAGTTTTAAAATACTAAAATGTGTGTATTTTTCCCGTAGCATCCCAAAAACACTTACGAAAATTATTTGAATTGAAACGGGGACATATGATAAAAACACCAATCAACTTATATGACTTATCAACTTTTTGGGCACCCTGTAAAAATACAAGTTATTTTAATATATCTTACTCATTATTTTACTCTGTATAATAAATGCTTAGAAATATAAATCATAACACAATGAGGATCCTGTATATTAAATATATTATCATTAAAGTAGATAACAAATTACAACATTAATTTTTGTTTTATATTCTATCTTATCTCTTGTAAATAATACCTTTAATTGGTTGTATTATTACACTCCACATAATTTAAAATAATTTTATAAATATAAGATAACAAAGAAAACAAGATTAGTTGAGCAGTAACAGCCTATTTTTGTTTTATCAATGATATTTTTTATATCCATAATAAATTTTAAAAAAATACATATTTAACCTCAGTTATAGTGAACTAATAATATCAATAACAATAACGAAAGATAAAAGAATTGGAAAACAAAAAATACTTTTTTTTGCAAAAGGTTTACAGTAGAACAAAAAATTAATCTGATACGGCTACTGCTAAACATTTTTAAAAATATTTATAATCATAACAATCCATAAAATCTGAATACACAAAAATACAAAAATGATATTTCCTCTACTTGGTTTGTCATTTCAGAGTCTCCAAAAATACTTAAAGAAAGTAAATTCAAAGATTAGGAGAGTGTAGGGCTTATAGTCCATCCTCAATATTTGATAAGAACAATAGTCCCACTTTCCTCTCATTTAAACAACATGTTATAATTTAAATTAAACTAACACACCAAAGTATCATATATGAAGCTGACAACTCTTTTATCGTAAGTAAAGTAACCCGTTTATGAAAGAGTAGAAGGACTTTGAAAAGTCGATTTGCTCTAGTTGATAAGAACAATAGTACCAACTTGTTTCGTGACTGAAAAAAGAACTGAAATCTTAAATTTACTTGCCATAATATCAGGATATAAAACTGGTTTCCTCTTTCAAAAATTAAAATAAACTAAAAAATTATGAAACCGTAGGACTCGACCGAACTAGTTAATAAGAACATTAGTTCAATTTTTTCGCGAGTTAAAATATTTTTATTTAAATTAAAGCAACGGAATAGAGTATCGGAATATAAAATTGATGCTCTCTTTTTAGTAGAATAAATAAATCTGTAGAAATTCTTAGAAAAACCCGATTTGCACTCTTTTATAAGAAGAGTAGTCCAAATTGTTTCATGAGTAAAACAAAGAGTTACACTATAACTTACTAACTTACCACAGTATCCGGATATAAAACTGGCTTGTCTTTGCCAGTGAAAACAACTCTTGCTAAGTACTCCAAGTTGACCTGGTGCACAATACCACTACCTGGAGGGACAATTAGCATGTTGTCAAATGCTTTTGCTCCCCACTAAAAACAACACACACTTTAAAATTTAATATAAAAAAAATCATTATACAGGGTGGGCCAAATTAAACTTGCACACTTTTTAACTAATAATATTTTTTATTTGTTGCGCCTATTTTTTGTTTTTAAAGGGCCAATGAGTAAATGTGTTCTTTTTAAGTTTTGTCAAACAGATTTAGACAGCACTGGACTTATTTTTCGTGAATTTAAAATATAAATATTTTTATTGTTAAACCAAAAACTTGCTCCTTCTTGTTTGATCTTTTTGTATGTATGTATGTATATTTATAACTATGGACTTTTTTTGTGTTGCGTTTTTTTCTGTATTCCTCTTTATATGATACTTTTACATTTTTTAAATAATAATTTGACATTTTTTAAAGGTTTTTTTTTTTAACTGACAGTTACAGAGTCAGTGTTGTTTTGTAGCTTTATTTTAGTATACCTTATTTTAATTGTTTGTACATTGTTCATGGTTTTATCTTTTATACTGACGGTTTTAAAATTTGTTGTTTGCTTTTTACGTAGATGTTTGTTATATATATATATATATATATATATATATATATATATATATATATATATATATATATATATATATATATATATATATATCAGGGTGTTATTTAAGTACGTGGCCAAACTCCAGGAGGTGATTCTATGAGTAATTTCAAGATGAAAGGTTCATACCAAACATAGGTCCAAAAATGCTTCGTTTTCAAGATACAGGGTGTCAAACTTTTTGAAAAAATCGGTTTTTCCTAAATATCTTAATTAGCTTTCAGTCGATTTTGTTCAAATTTAACAGTGATATTAAGGGCAGTAAGAGGCTAACTTAGCACCAACTAGATTAAAATTATTATGGCCAGGGGCGTCCCGGAAGACAACCTAACCAATATTTTTGACAAAAAATTATGTATCTCTCTTGTTTGCGAGATAAAAAAAATAAAAGCAGTTTATTGCATGTTTTTGATTATTAAGTTACACAACAGTCGTCTTTTGAATTTTTCTTACAGATTAAAACTAATTTCGATAAGACAAATAAACATAAAATACTTAATTGCATAACGTTATTTACTATTGCAATGTTTTGCCAGTGGCGTTGCACATTGGTAACGCTAGAAATAAAAAAATCGAACAGGAAAAACCTATTTTCAAATCTACACTTAAAATTTTATCTCAATAAAAAACATTTAAACAATAAATAACACCAGACTTATAATAGTTGCTGAAAATGCCCTCCTCCAACCTCAATGCAAACATTAGCTCGTCTTAACATTGATTGCCGAACTCGTTGAAATATTCTCGGGGTATGTCTTATCTGATCACATGAATCCCGTATCCGTTGGGTTAATTCTTCTTCAGTGTTGACTGGAGTTTTGTGAACGAGGGACTTTAAATGCCCCCAAAGAAAAAATCTAACGGATTTAAATCCGGTGACCTGGGGGGCCATGACTGTGGGCTCTGCGCGCCCGATCCAGTTTTCTCCAAAAGTTGCATCCAAAAATTGGCGAGATACTATGCTGAAGTGAGGTGGAGCCCCATCATGCATGAGCCACATTGCTCCTCTTACTTCCAGCGGGACATTTTCTAATAGTTCAGGTAACATAAATTCCAAAAAATTACGATATTCTTGACCATTTAATCTCGGGGTAAAAAATGAGGTCCAGTGAGATAATCATCTACAATACCAACCTAAACATTCACCGAAAACTGTTGTTGAAAATTAACTTCTGTAACTGCATGGGGATTTTCTTCAGCCCAGATGTGATTATTGTGAAAGTTCATAATTGAATTTCGGGAAAACACGCTTCATCGGTAAATAAAATACGGGATAGGAATCTTGGAAACGCTACCTGTTGTTGCAAAAGCCAAGTACAATAAACAACTCGTTGGGGAAAATCGGTAGGTAATAACGCTTGAACACGCTGTATGTGGTAAGGATACAGTTGATATTCCCTTAAAATCTGCCATACAGTAAAGTGAGAAATATTTAATTGTTCTGCAATTTTGCGTGTACTTGTATCGAGGGCTACGCTCAACTTCATGTAAAACCGCTTCCCTCAATCTCCACTGTTCTTACTGTGGCAGGTCTCCCAATTACAGCGGCCGACCTTCGAAATGTGCCTGATTCGCACAGCCTTTGATGTATTCTCACAAATGTTTGTCTATTTGGTATAATGCGATGAGGGTATTTTTCTTGGATAAATGCGCCTAGCCGCTCTAGAATTGCCTTCAGCCATTCCATACACAAAATGCATATCGGCCATTTCTGTGTTTGTAAATTGAACCATTTTCCAATATTAGTAATTTTATTAGCTTAATACTCTTCAAAACACTTCAAACAATGGCAATCGTTACGTACGCACTGTTTTAAGTTTGTTATGTCAAAGTCAGATTTGTTTGAATAGCAGTTGTTTTTCCTTCCATGGCACTCTTATTTTTGTTATTTTTAAAACATTGCTGTTATAAATTATTACGTTATGCGATTATTTTATGTTAATTTGTCTTATCGAAATTAGTTTTAATCTGTGCGAAGACTATTCTCTTCGTCTAATTTTCATTTCTTAATAATTAGTTTGGTGGTTCTAATATTTTATTATGTTATTGTCCCGGTGACATGCAATAAAGTGCTTTTAATTTTTTATCTCGCAAACAAAGAGAGATATCTCAGAAACTCAAGAGACAAAAAGTTGTATTTTTAGCTGCTTAACTCGAAACAAATAGAAACATTGCAGAAAAGTCTGTGGCGCATAATTTTTTGTCAAAATATTGGTTAGGTTGTCTTCCGGGACGCCACTGAACATAATAAATTTAATCTAATTGGGGCTAAATTAGCCTCCTACTGCCCTTAATATCACTGATAAATTTGAACAAAATCGACTGAAAGCTAATTAAGATATTTAGGAAAAACCTATTTTTTAAAAAAAGTTTGACACCCTGTATCTTGAAAATGAAGCATTTTGGACCTATGTTTGTATGAACTTTTCATCTTGAAATGACTCATAGAATCACCTCCTGGAGTTTGGCCACGTACTTAAATAACACCCTGTATATAAATTTTATTTTCTTAAATGTATATATTTTTATCGCTTTGTTAATGAGAACTTTGTTCTTTGGACAATAAAGCATATTTTGAGTTTGAGTTTGGGTTTTCCAAAATACCGTATTTAACCTCCTTGCAAAAGAAATCTGATTTAGCTACAATTGAGCTAACACGTTTTTCTTGTAGTTAAACTATGGGAAATAATTCTGTAAAAGTAAGTTTGTCAACAATTTGAAAATTTAGGAAATATGATTATTCTTTATATATGGTTGGCCCCATAAAGCATGCATTTTCCTCGGTTTTATCAGGGAACTTTGTTTTTAGTGTCCTTTGAAAATTAAAATGTGAGGTTACCATGGTTACTGAGTTGGATGCTGACCAAACTTAACAGTAATTTAATTAAAAACAAACGTATAAGCAGAATTCTAAATAAATTTAACTTCTTTTGCAACAAAGTTAAATGCATCATACTGGAAAAATTCCTGTAAGTCCAGTCCTGTCTAAATCTATTTGACCAAAATTGGCAAACCTAGAGAAAACATATGTACCTATAGGCCCTTCAAAAATGAAAAAGATAGGCGTACCAGATAAAAAGTTATTATTAGTTAAAAGTGTGCAACTTTAATTTGGCTCACACTGTATTTGTCATCAATATCAAAAATATTTTACTTTTAGCAGTGTTTAAATGAGTTATGGCGAAACTAATTTTATTTCTAGTATATTTACCTTAAGGAAAAGAAATCTTTCTCTGTTTCGTTCAAATTCCAAATCCTGATTCTTCTGTAAAGCATCAGGTCTAAAATATAAAGTAATAATATACATTTTGATTTATATATTACCTTTATATAAACATCGTGCCAGCTGATATTTTTCTATTCAGTTTCTGTGTATTAAATACTAGTGGGTAAAAATTAGACAAAAACAGCGTCATTGAATGCTTTCGTGATGTGTTAACGGGTCAGTCTCACTTTGTCGTTGCTTTAGACCGTCTCCTTTCTTTACATAGTGTTTCCTAACTACAGTACAAAACTTAAGAGGAGATTTTTCTACGTCTTTTATGAGAAAAAAGTTCCTATAAACATATGTCTGGAGTTGCTTCATTTCTGAGATACAGGGCATTAAAGTTTTTAAAAAAGTCGTTATTTTTTAAATATCTTAAATACCCAATAACTGATTTAAATAAAATTACCACACCTTATTAACTTTATTGAGAAAAAAAGTACTTTAAGGACTTTTACAAAGTTTTTCTATTTTTTATATTGAACAATAAAGAATGCAAATTTTTAAACTCCTATATTTTTTAAAATCTAGCCTCGAAAAAAAAATTAAAGCCATTTTAATTTCTTCTAAAAGTAGCCATAGACAACATGGTAAAAACAAAAATAAAAATAAACAATCATTTGCCTTAAAATGCACTCGTGTTTTTATCGGAAATCCCCATTTTCCTTGTTTCCAAGTCAAAATTATTTATTTTTCATTTTGGATTCTATTTTATGCTGTTTATGGATACTATTTAGTATTACTTAAAGTGGCTTAATTTTTTTCTTGAAAACAAAGCGAAATACCAAAAAAAAACATTACTAAAAAGTTGCAATTTTAATTGCTTAATAAAAAGTCAGCGGCGTACTTTTTTCTCAATAATTTGGCTATGGTGCCCACTGAGATGCCACTGGACTCAATAGTCTTAATCTAGGTAGATTTTCACAAGCGCCTTATTACATTACATAGATGTACCGAACTTCATCCAAATCGGTTGGAAGCGTTTTAAGATATTAAAAAAATACCTACTTTTTAAAAACTTTAACGCCCTGTATTTCAGAAACAAAGCAAGTCCGGACATATGTTCATAGAAACTTTTTTATAAAAATACATAAGAAATCATCCCCTTAAGTTTAGTACTGTAGTTGGGAAACACCCCCTGTATATTGGCAAAAATTTCATCGAAGTGGCACGATATGTATATTATTTTATCCAAAGATATACTTACGATCCCGCAAAATCAACCTGAACGGAATGATCAATGACTAAGTCAGCAGGGCAGATGGGATTAATTTTTTCTGATTTCCCCAACTCTTTGACAGCATCTCTCATAGCTGCAAAGTCAACCACGGCTGGTACACCAGTAAAATCCTAGAAAAAGTTAAATATTGAAATTTAAGAAAGTAATTTTAGGAAAAATTGCAAAAAATGTCTAGTTTTTATTTTAAGTAACACACTTAATATGAAAAACGCCTTTATTAATTAAATTATTTTTAACTCTTCCAAGGAATGTTACAGATATCTGTCTAGATCTACCCTGCCGCCCCGTGGAAGATAGGTACTGAACATTCTAATGATTTACATGTTGCCTAATCGCGCGTCCTCAAAATGGCCGAAAAAACCTACCATATGATCAAAATTTTACTAGATTCTAAATTTTGTCCTAAATAAAAGTTTCTTAAGGTTAAAATTTCGTAAATATTATCACTATAATATTGTCTTGGACTTGAGCTATATCTAATTGGATTCTGTGTCAAAAATTGAAAATTGTTATTATTTCATTTGTTAATAACTCCGTTTAACAATATTATATGAATAAAATAGCTCACGTCCGAGCCTAAAGTTTTATTTACTGATTATTAACCTTAAAACCAAAAAGCTTTGGTATTTTTGAAAAAATTATCCTCTCGCGAGATCCTGTAAGACGATTTTTATTTGACCCCTCTTAAAGCTTTATTATAGCTAGTAATAAGGGTGGCCGTCAGGAGCTTCAAAATGATGTGCTACAAGACCTCTTATCCATTTAATTTTTTCCAAGATGGCACATAGCAGCCATCTTGAAATTTTCATTTGTCAATTTGACTTAAAAATATAGTATTTATGCATCAATTCCATGACCCAATTTTAATATTTTAAATTCAGCAGGTCAAGTTAAAAATATCCCTAGAAGTGAATAATCTTTTTAGAAATTTTTACATAGAAATTTTTGGTTATATTCATTTCAGTTTGTTTGTTTTTAGACTGTGATTTAATGAAAATTTTCTTTAATTTGCTAGTTAACATACATGAACATTTTTTGGATAATAAATATTAGCATATTTTTAAAATATTCTTTTCTTTAGCTTTAACTCATTAAATTTAAAGAATACCAATTTGCGGAATCGATCTGCCCGCGCTATTTCAATAAGGCAGGTTTGATTACCGTTCCGTTCGTGTGTGGGATCCTTATAATACTTACTTGTAAAATAACCCTGGCAGGTTTAAATGGTACTTCAATACCTCCTTCCACGGTCTGATTTTGCTCCCAGTTAAGAATGTTCTGAACATCTTGGTCTTTTACGGAGAAATTGTCACAGTTTCTTACAGCCGATTCAGAAGAATTCGAATTGAGTATGGCAAACGGTCTAGAAACATTTGTAAAATTTAATATTTTTTGCAACAGGGGTATAATTAGTGAATAAAATATAAATACTTTTTGTGCATACTAATACTTGTATTCTAAAATCGAACGAGCGTAAAAATAATTTTCCAGAAATTACCTAATTTAGATCCTGCTGAATATATTTATGAAAACAGGAAAATAAACCCTTTCCAATAAACTTTTAATATACATGGTGTTCCATTTAAAATAACATAGTCGATGCTCATTTGTTTACTTTGCGATTATCATTTGTCTATTTTTAGCAAATCTGGCGGTTCTTATAAAACCCTAAAACTTTTTTATTAAAAGTATTTTTCTATCTTAAACAATAAAGCGTGTAGACCTCGTTCAGAAATATAAAAACAAACACCCTGTACTATTAGTTGTATTTTTCAGCTCTGAATTTAGATAAATCATTTTTAAGCCATGACTGCATACATAACAGAGTTTTGGAATTTGCTAAAGGGTAATTTTTGAATAATCCCCCTCCGAAAAAAAAAAACAGGTTTCAAAAGAGAATCCTGTCTGCATTTTTCATAAACTTTATTTAAATTTGTCGAAATTATCTACCTGTTTCTGATAATTAAAGGCATCTGCAAATTTGCCATAAAAGTTTACAACTAGTTATAATTTAAAAAAAAAATAAAGATAACTCTTAAATATTCGGAGATGTTTCTGATAACATCTGATTAAATTCACAAAAAAAAATATAAAAGGGGATTCTTTTTTTTTTATCTTTGGACAAACCACGAAGGCTAAAAAGCCTAAATACTAACAGTACCGTGGGTGTCTTAAGCGAGGTAAGAGGGAGTTTGTTGACACGGGACTTAAACACTTGAAGATTCGGGGGAAGGAAAGACCTTCGCGGGCAGCAGGTTCCACAACCTAGAAACTCTAGGGATAAAAGAACGAACAAAGTGGGAAGTTCGGGGCCTGTCCAGTTGGACCGTATAGGGATGCATACGCACGGAACCACGAGTTTCTCTGTTGGGAACCGTAAGTGGAGGAACTATACTGGACAGTTCTTCAGAGCAGAAGCCATGGAAGTACCTATAAAAAAGCGATAAATCCCCCACAGCCCGACGATGTGCAAAGAGGGAAGCCTTTCTGTAAGTGAAGGATCATTAATGAGACGAATAGCTCTTCTTTGAATAGAATCAAGAATGCTTAGGGTTGTGGGGGACGCCATGCCCCAGATATGAGAACAATATTCCAAGGGAGGTCGGATTTGGGACACATATAAAGTGTATAAATTAGAAGGGGAAAAATACTTTTTGGCTCGAAGAGAAATCCAAGCTTTTTGAAGCTGCCGTGGCTATAGATACAATGTGATTATGCCAGTTAAGGTTACTTTCAAATGTGACGCCCACAAGATTAAAGGTGTCTTTGCTCTGTAAAACTTGGCCGCTCATAAGTAGAGGATGAGTATTTGATGACTCTTTTCGCGACAAGGAACATGATTGTGTTTTGGATGCATTAAAATGGACGAGATTTTTAGCGCCCCAATCAATATTAAATTAAGATCCTGCGAAAGAGATATCTGCATCGCTCTGCGTTTGTTTTCCAAGTCAGGTTTAGTAATGGGTTTAGGAACCTGAAAACTGGAGTGAAGGGTACTATCGTCGGCGAAACTATGAATGGAATTAGTTGTGGACGAGAGAAGGTCGTTGATGTGAAGAAGAAACAATGTTGGTGCCAGAACTGAGCCCTGAGGGACTCCAGCATTTACTTGGTGAAAGCTTGAAGAATGGCCGTCCACAATAACTGATATACGACGATCAGATAGATAACTAGAGAGCCAAGTACAGAGTTTAGTTGAAAGACCATAGGAGGAAGTTTATTTAGAAGTGCGGCATGCCAGACCTGGTCAAAAGCTTTGGATTGTCATGCAAAATTTTGTGTGTTTCTAAGTACTTAAGAATTTGTGAATTAATTAGTTTTTTCCATTACTTTACAAAGAACTGAGAGAATTGAAATTGGTCTATAGTTAGATGGAAGAGATTTAGATCCTTTCTTGGTAATAGGCTGAACACGTGCAGCTTTCCAGCTTTCCGGAAAGATAGCCGTGTTGTAAGAAATCCGAAAGAGCCGAGTTAAGATTGGTGCAAGTTCTGAAGCACATTTTTTTAAAACGATTGCTGGTATGCCTTCCAGCCCAAACGATTTCTTGGTGTTAAGGGAAGAAAGGATAAGCAATGTGTTTTACCTTAAAAATAATATCGTGCATTTTATGAGGAACTGGGGTAACCGCTGGAATTGGATAATTTACGGGAGGGTCAAGGGTTGAATTGGCAGCAATTGTTTGTTCGCTTAAAACTGCGATTTTTTCTGAGAGGGGAAGGATTATCCAAAAAACACCCTTTTAGCAAATTCCAAAATTAAAATTTTTCTATTGAGAGTTATAACATATGGTATATATGTATTTGGTGTGGGTCACATACCCAGGGTTTAGATACAATAATTTAAAAATATCTACGCCAGTGGTTCACATTTTAACACGAGACTTCCACAACAGCAGTCTTTTGCTGTTGTTACCAGGTATAATTAAAAAGTTTTAATAATTTTTGAGCCCTTCAGAAGTATCCAACATGTATTTAAGAACTAATCTTAGTCCACTTAATAATATTCATATAACGAGAAATGTATTCTAGAATTTACAATAATTGATAATAATAAATGATTACTTAAACAAAACGAACATAATTGATATTTTAAAAGGAATTATAATTTTCTACTGGGTAAATAAACAACATTATTACATAAATTCTAAGTAAACATTGGAAAACGTATTTAGAAAAGAAACACATCAAGTTAATTAACCAAAGCAATAGATCCTATAGATAACATTAAACAATTATCTTTCAAGAAACCTTGGGTAGAATAGAGATAATTAAAACGAATACTACATGTTATTACTAGAAAAGGTTAACCGCATTTTACTATACTAAGCGATTTTTTAAAATTTACTAATACATTTCATATTTCAGGGTGCTAGTCCTAATGTGTACGAGTATTAAGATCTAGATTTACACCCCTTAACTTAATTATATTTTGTCGTACAAAATAAATAAAAATATCTTGGTTGATTTTGTAGATTCTGAATCAGCAATTAAATTTTTATTATCTCTTTAAGATACACAGGGTACAACAATCTACTAAAAAATCTGTCAAGCACTTGATGCACCAAGATTCTTTTTAGCTTTTCGAACACTAGAGTAAATGGGCTTTTAAAGCAGCATTTGTTTTGGTGTGTTGAGTGCTTGACAGATTATTTTTAGTAGAAAGTTAGAAAAATTGCTCAAAATAACAAAATTTTAACAAATGTACCAAGTTTGATGGCCGTTTTATGTGACTTTCTATTTATTTTTTATACTATTTCTCAAAAAATTTAAAGACCAATACTTTAAGTATTTAGGTCCCGTGTCAACAAACTCCCTTTTAAGTCGCTTGAGAGGAAGCCTTTCTGTAAGTGAAGGATCATTAATGAGACGAATAGCTCTTGTTTAAATGGAATCAAGAATGCTTAGGGTTGTGGGGGCCGCCATGCCCCAAATATGAGAACAATATTCATAGTGAGGTCGGATTTGGGACACATATATCATGGTTTGCTACCTGATTAGGGACGATAACCGGATTAGTCAATCTTTCAGTTTCATCTTTTTTGGTTTTACACAAACAGTGGACTCTTTAAGTAATAAAATTTTATTTAAAATTGGGCTTTGTAAATCAACTGTGTCTTGTGGATCTAAAGAGATTTGCGGTTCTAAAAAAGAACAAGAACTTATGACTTCGATTATTTTATTGGCGATAGTTGTTCATTTTCTGTTGGAATCATCTATGTATCTTTCTGCTTCCGTAGACGACTTTTACCCGTCATGACGTTTTCAAGTCGCAAGATCGCATCCCACATCGACTAATACGCTAGCGGATGATCGAAGAAATAAATGCCCAGTATATTGCTCGGGGTTTCTAATTTTAAAAATTTGCTACCACTTGCGGTACAAATTTTATTGATTTTGACCACCTATTTGCATAGTTATTGCTTTTAAGTTGCAGATTTCTTGTAAATCTTCTCAAATGACTCGGTAATATTGAAGCTTCTGCGGTTTTATTTTTTGTACACCTTACGTAAAATACTGCAACTAACTTCATATCTTCAACGTCGTCTGTGGTCAGTTATATACGAGTTCTTGCTTGCACCAGAAATACCCAGGACCACTGTCACGTAAAGCAATATAAAGAATATTAAATAATTTGTAAAGGCATTTATTATTTAGGTTTAAAAGAACAAGCCGACGTAATGTTGATGTGTCTTTTATTAGAAAGTTTAAATAAACCTCAAACTTTTAGCGAGCAACATTGAATATTAAACTTAAAACAATAAAAAGCGAGGCCAATATTAGTAGACCCTAATAATAGTCAATGTTATTTAAACTACAAAAACAGTTGAGTGACGTGTGTTTCATTCATCATCATTGTGTGTCTGCTGTATCGTTTTTAACATAAAATACTGCGTCCATAGCGTAGGTGGGGCTACTTTTTTAGATAATTAATTTTGTGTATGTCAGGAGTACCTTTTCCGAATACAAATTTACCGGTACTTATTTTTCGCCACTTTATGAATTGATTATAGTCATATTTGTTTTCATCTTTTGACTTTTAAGGTAATAGATTTAGTGAAGTATTTGGGGTCTCTTCTATTATTTCTGACACTGTGCAATTTTCAATATCGCTGTCGGCTGCTTTTATTTTAAAAAATTAATTTCATCTCTAGAGAATAAAATAGAATTGAAATGCGTGTGAAATATCTTTTTTATTAAAGAACACAGTGCAAATTTTGCTATTTTTGTATATGGTCAACGGGAAAAAATATTCCCGTCCATGGCCGAAAAAGTAAATCGCCTAGCTATGCCTTTTACCTTCAGAAATCATTCATTTTTAAGGTAAAAAAACCTAATGGGAATATGTAGATTTTTGTCCGATCGGAGAAAATAGCTATTTTTCTTCGAAATATACATATTTTCAATACGTTTTCTTACCTCAAAATGCATTTTTTGTAGTTAGAACGAGTTGGTAGGAAATTTACTTTTCCCGATGCTCACCTTTCCTTTGTTTTTAATATTCACCAATGACATCTGAAAAGTTTAATAAACTCTATATGACCAATAAATCAATGGATGTCCAATACTTAAATTACTAAAGCACTAGGAACCAAAATGAAAAACCGCTCGCATGGATAAACTGGCGCGCCAGTAGAGTAAATTAAAATAAAGGCGCATATCAGATACATACTTTATTGACAACTGCTGTCAGAGTACAGTGATGATATAAAATATATGTTTAATATATACAGAATCAGCTAAATAACATTACACATAGGCAATGTAAAGAAGAGACAATCTAACGTGAATACCTGCCTGTAAACACATCTGATTGGATTAGTCACATACATCCTTTTTCGTTGCTTTATTCGGCGATATCCCAATACTTACCTGCTTAACCAGTATAACAATAGTAACGTAGTATTTCGGCATAAAAATAAATTATTATAAAGTTTATATTTAATAAACCAAAAAAAAGAGAAAAAATAGTATGTGCAACTCATAGGAAATTCATATTTTTATCAACTTTTGGTAGTTGCTGGCTAATGCCTCATCTGAAAACATATCGCTTTTCCTACATGTTATATAATACACCATTCTTAACAATTACTTAGCACACAATTAATGTTTTAGTTTAAAGTATTTTACGAGAATCCCTGTAATTTTTTTTCTCAACAGCATCAATTAGCTGTAGCCGGCACTATTAGTGAAGAAAATAATAGGTGATTTAACAGTGACAAAATTATTGCAACTATATAATTAAAATCTAAAAATAAATAAATAAATTTGTAATATATTTTAACAAAAAGGTAAATTTTAACATTCTTAAAAACCAACTCTCTGCAATATTCTTTTGTTAATTTTTTTTAAATTAAGCCCTTAGTTTCAGTAATTCGCGGTTAAACAGCACATGTGGTTTTAGTTCTAAACCTAGTGAACTCTTTAAGTAACGTTAGGCCTGTAAGGCTAGAAATTTGTATAGTGATGAGTTATAGCATGCTAAATACGACAATTATCATCTGGCAAGCATCACACCTGCACATCATCACCCTGTATATTTTTGAAAGTAAAAAAAACTTGGAGTTGTAAGCTTGAATTTTTTTCGGATTTAGCTCATTTATAGTTAAGTTCAAAAAAAAAAATTCACGGGCGTTTTGATGAGCACAAGTACCTGCCAGGCTGAAAGGGTGGCTGATTTGGATGGCCATATTTCCAGTACTAATAAAGTTAAATGTACCTTATGTTGTGTTAAAGCTCTTTTAAAGATAGGGATAAAAATTATTAAGTTAAATTTGCAATGTTGTGTATTTAGAAAAACTTTTTTTTAATTTTCTGTTGAAATAAGTTTTAACATTAGTGCATTGTACATTTTATAACACTATATATATAAAAAATTATTTTAAAATTGTCCTATAAAATTTATAATCATAAAATGTATTGCACTAATGTACAAACCTAAACTTTTACCATTATACCGAAAAAAAAATTATATATACTTTTTTGTAAATAAACACAATTGCATATTTAAAAGTAATTTTTTAATTTTAAACATTTTTCTTTATAACAATTTTCGATTTTAGCAAAAATTCAGGTACCATTTTCTTAAGCAAAAATTCTGTTTTTAGCCAAACCTCGTAGATGACTAATAAAATTTAATATTTGATGGTTGTTTTTAGGTTATAAATTATACAGAACTTTTTGAAAAAAGGCCTTTTTTGTTAAATTATTATTAACAATTTTTTCAAATGATGTCAACTTACGTAGACACACTGTATGAACAATTTTAAACGCAATATTACAAACTTAATTATATGTTGGCATATTCAATTCTACTATATTGCCACAATTTTTTATTTTACCAATTTATAGAGGAAAGTAACCAAATATGGAATAGTATTCCTAATATAGAATACCGGCATTTCTTTAAAATGGAAACTTACACACGCAATCAGAGGGGTTTGTCCTTTTTTTTTATGCCCATTCGCTAGTAGAAGAGGTAACATGTCAGTAGTGCAAGCTCTTTCATTGCTGTAGTAACTTTTTGTTTTATTCCTTTCTCATAACCTTTTAAGGTGATTTAAAAATACGTATTTTTGTACAAAGTGCACTAAAAACTGTTTTTATACGTTTTTCTTTTTTCTTTTTGACATCCCACGAAGGCATATGCCTAAATACCGTGGATGTCGGGTTATTAGATGTTTAACCCATCGTTCCCCTGTTCCGTCAACGTTGTCCAAGCACTGAAACATGCAGATATGTATTTCACAGCACCTTTTAGACAACGCGGTAGTGCCACCACGGTCGTTATTTTTAAATAACTACTACCTAAAAAAGATAGTTCAGATTTTTTGTTGTAGGTTGTAACGGTATTTAATTTTATAAATTTCTTGAATAAAAAAATATAAAAATTGGTTGAAAGTCGTCAAAAAATCCAATTATAGACAGATCATAGTACCCAAATATGGACTATTTCATAATTGGGTTCTTTAATTTTTTAAAAGGTTCTGATAAAACAAGAAAAGAATCAGAAGACAAGAATCAAGTCAAAAAAGGGCTGCTTGTCTCCTAAATGAACCTTCGCTTCTTTCTCTCGCTCATCGTCGGCCTGTGGAGGATTAATCGCTTTTTTATAGGCACTTCTATGGCTTCTGCTTTGGGGAATTGTTCAGTATAGTTCCTCCACATACGGCGGCTTCCAATAAAGAAACTCGTGGTGCCGCACGTATGCATCCCTAAATGGTCCAACTGTAAAGGCCCCGAACTGCCCACTTTGTTCGTTTTTTTATCCCTATTGTATCTAAATGGTTGAATCTGCTGCCCGCGGAGAGATTTCCGTCCCTTTCTCGTATTTAAGTCCCGTGTCAACCTTGCTTAAGACACCAACAGCGTTAGTTTGGGCTCTGGGCACAATAATTGCGCTGGATCCAGAGTCTAACACCTGAATCTGTGATTTTTTTTAATTATTTTTGTTGCTTTCTATACTATACCAAAGTTTCCAAAGAGTTTCTTGTTAAATATGTAAACGTAAAATTTTAACGATGCTCTTATTACTTTGCTGTTTTAGTCTTAAATGTTTTATTAGATTTCACATTAAATTTAGTTTATTATTTAAAACAGGTAAGTAAAATTTTAAAATTAAAAAGTTTTTAGATAATTATACTTACAAATATTAAATAAGTCGTAGAAAAAAGTAATATCTAATTCTTTGGTTTATTTAAAAAAGCATGCATGTGCTAAAGGTCATGTATAATATTAGAGTATCTTTATTAAAAAATGCAGATAAGTACACGTGGAGAATCATTTTCTTAAAATAGATAGCCCCAGAATTAAACGTCAATATTGAAAAGTCTTATTAAAAAGGCTTTGCAGCTAAGTAGGCGCTGCCATTATATTTATTTTGCAATATCGCTAACTTTTTCAGGACTTCTGCATTGCCTATAATGTAAAAAAATTCTTAATTTAAATTTAAGAATATATACAGGATTACAAATTTGAGGGGCGCATAAGGATCTCGGTGACGGTAAAATATACAGGGTTGATAAAATTGGGATAAAGATGCGCAGTTTTATGCTTAACAATATTTCAATTTAAAAATTTAAAAACTAACACCCGTTCTAAAATTATCCGAAAAATCCAAAATTTTGCAAAATTGTTTTTATTCCTTTTTAGTTTATTTGAAAAGATATTTTAAAACAAATACCACATAACCGATATCACTCTTTTAATGGTATAAAAATATGTAATTAAATTTAGGTTCTGGTTAGTTGTTCCATAATCATTAACATTGTTTTTTTAAGTGGACGGAATATTTAATTTAAAACTTAATAAACTCGTATTTTATTTCTTAATTAAACGACATATCAAACTATGCACTGATGTTTCGAACCGAAAAACCATCATATACTATCAGAATAATACAAAAATAACAATTTTCTTCCAGCCTTTAGGCAAATTTGCGTTCGTAGGTAAGTTAAGTCTATATACATCAATTTTTTTTATGACGGACTAGTATATGACAAAGTTATTAGAGGCATTTGATTAAATTATTTTTTTAGTTTAATACGTTTAAGTAAGGGTATGTAAATAACATTAATTTTAGCTTCATTATCATGGATAAAAATGGATGCAAACTTAGCTATGGTAATTTTTAATGGTAAAATATTAAAGGATAATTTTTCGTTGATACCCCTGTAATATTAATAGTCATCCAAAACGCTATTTTAAATAAAAGTAGTTTTATTTTGAAGAAAAATCATGGTTTTTAAGTTTTTGAGAACCCTGTATACAAAATCAAGATTTTCTCTTCGTGAATCCTATTTTTTACAAGAATTTTTTTATGAAGAATGACTTTTTCAAAAAATGAAATTTTTGTTCATTTTTCCTCTTGTTAACCCCATCCGTGGACAGTCTGTAGAAACCGTAAAAAAAAATAAGACAAGTTTCTATGTATTTTTGTTCTACAGCCCTGCCTTACACAAATATGTACAAGAACCCTGTACCCTTTATATTTGGCCATCCACTTTTAACCAAGAAGGATAGAAAAAAGTATTTTATGAAAGTTTAATTCTTTTTATCTATTATCTTATTATCTAGCATAACAAAAAACATCAAAAACTTAAGAAAAATAAAAAGGTAAACTTTTTTTTAAATGGTAACACTCTGTATATTATGTCACCAGTAAAAAGGTCTTATTAGTAAGTAAGGTTAAAAATGCGTTTAAGTTTGAAATTAAAATTTGAGTTAAATTAGTTTTAAAACCAAATATTTTGGCAATTTTAAAAAACAAAATTGATGCTGGTGACTCGTTTCTATTTATAGAACAGAGAAAGTAACAATGATAAACTGTAAATCGTTTTAAAATATCTCTTTAAATAAACTATTTAAAAAAGTAAAAACTGTTTCGCAAAATATCCATTTTGTTTCCAGATAACTGCGATACGAGGATTGTGCTACTTTGCGCTTTTTATGCAACTCTGTATTTCTTGCCGTCTCCAAGATCCTAATGAGAACAAAATAATAATAAATTAATATAAACTGAATTTTTTTTAATACCTAAATAAATAGTACGAAAAAGTTAAAGAAAAACTCCAATATACAGCGTCCTTAATTAAGTTAGCACCATATGGAAAACTTTTTAATATTAATTTTATGAGAACAAATTATTTTTAATAAAAAGTTTTGCATGGTCTAAAACCCCAGAAGCAATCATCAGATATTACTTTAATGCAGTGGTATACGGGGTATGTCAAAAAAATTAAATTTTGCTTGGGACGAAATTACCCGCATTTTATATAATTTCAAAAAATTTTACAAAAAGAAAGAAAGTTTAGGATTAAAAATAACATTTAATTATGCAGACTTGTTTATTTAAAAAAAAAAAAACTTTTTTATTAATTTTTTAAGCGACATGGGTAAACATTTAAGTTTTAAAATATAATATGTAAAGTAAGTTTAACAATCATTGGAACAGCAAAAAGTTTAACTCTTGTTTTTGCAGAAAGAAATGACAAAAAAGTTTTTTGTCATTTATCATTAACCAATTTATTTATTTAAACAGTATTTTTAATTTTATACATCGTTTTATTATAAACATTTTCTATATTATTAAAAGATAGGGAACTTTCGTTTTGAGCAAAATTCATATTTTTAACCATACCTGGGATTATACTCCTGCAAAAATAATTATCTGATGATTGCATTTGGAGTTTTTGACCATGCAGAACTTTGTTTAAAGGATAATTTTTATTTGTAAAATTAGTCATAAAAAAATTACCATATGTAAGTAGGGACACTGTATATTTTTATCGCTATGATCTTAAGTAAAAATCAGGTGTAAACTAAAAAGAATCTTTTACCAAATAATAACTTTACTTTTTTATGTGCAAGATAAACAAGTTAAATTAACGTTTGTGATTTTAACAACAAAAAACTTAAAATTTTTAAAACTTTACCAAGTTACGAACATATTTCTTTAAACAAATTTTATTATTTTTTAAAATATCATCTTTGCAATTTTAATTCTACCTGTATATCACATGACATTAAAAAAACTGATTTTTGCATTTGTGCACATAACTTAAACCTTTTTATAAATAATTAGGTTAAACGCCTAGAATTTCGACGGGTTTGTTTTAGCTAAATAATTGCGATTTTTGCCAATTGTTTGTGTTACATCAGGTACTCTCAATACCATCAATAATTATGCTCAAATAATGCATGTGTTGCACGTGTTATTTTGTTTTACCGCAGTATTATTACTTATTAGTGGTAGGTAAGTTATCAAGTTACTTTCATTATTTTAATTTCAACAATAAAATTGCAGAAAACTTTCCGTTTACGAAGTTACAATTGCCAAGCCACTAAAACGTCTATTTCCAAATACGACATCTCTAAGACTATTTAGAGTATAATACACTGACAACATTTGTTTAACTGGTATATGTAATTAAGCGACATGTGGTATTCACTGCACTGCATGTTGTGTCAGATCATGTGTCATCCACATTGCCTCCAGATAAATATAAAAGCATTTTTTTATACGAATATGCAATAAATTAAAAAAATGCGTTTTACGGTCTCATTAACCAAAGCATCACTTTAAAAAAGTTTTTGTAAAGTGGTACAGTACAAATCTTTATATACAGGGTGTCTCTGAATGGTGCGGAAAAATAACACGTATTCCCTAGGCGAAACTATGACGATCTAACCCAACTAACCTTAGTCAATAAGTGGATGGTTTTGAAGATAAGTGTGTTAAATATTTATTTTTGTTTAAGTTCTTGTAAATAAATTAGCTAATAGTAGGTTCATTGTCACAATATTTGGCTAAAAGGACTTTTGGAAGGTGAGAAATAAGAATCTGCTATCAATTGTATTGTTAACTTTAGAGGGCGATACCTGCGGTATCTTACACAAATTAAAAACGTAATATCTTATTTCGGCTTCTTTGTATGTAACTTTTTTATATATATTTTTTAAACATATTTTACAAAAAAACGTTATACCTGATAAATGTTGTTTGGGCAGCCGTTTCTAAGATAACTGGATATAAAAAAATACTTTCGGTATGGGGAAAGCTCTACAGATTACCAATCAATTCAAAACACTCTGTATAGCTTAGACCTAGCCATACAGAAAGTTTTTTTAAATCTTGATATCTATAAAACGGTTGCCTAAAACAACTGTACCAAGGTATACCTTTTTTATGTAAAATATTTTAAAAAATAGGAATTTGTATTTAAAATTGACGTACAGAGTGGCTCAAAAAAGTTATTTGGTTTTTAATTTGTGCAACATACCGCAGGTGGCACCTCCTAAAGTTAACAATTAAATTGGTAGCAGATTCTTATTTCTCATCTTTCAACATCCCTTCTAGTCAAATATTGTGACAATACACCTATCATAAATAAAGTTATTCATGAAAAAACCAGAACCAGAATAAATTTTTAACACCCTGTAAATCCAAAACCACTTACTTTGTGGCTAAAGTAAGTTGGTACAAACATCACTTTATTTTAGTTATAACCATTATAAAATAAAATTAATGTTTCATCAAACGCTTGATTTTACTTTAAAATAACTTTTTGAATACGTAAGTCTAAACTTTTTTAATTTAAAAGAATAACTTACTTTGACGATCCAGATGCCACGCATAAAATAAGATTCTCGACATCGAATTTTTCATTTGAAGTTGAGCTATTTAGATGAAGAAGTTTTAATCGGTTTACAGATTTTATACGATTTGGATTGGTTATTGGAAAATTAATAAATTTACATTTTTATATTAAAAATAAAAGTATGGTATTTTTAGAAAATGTTAGCGAAATTTTTTTTTATTAAATAGGCATTTAATAACAGACTTATGTATATACGACATATTTAAGTAAGCAAGGTTAAAATAAGTCTTCCTAACAAGGAAAAATTTAAAAATATAAATATATTTCTTTAAAAGATTAAAAATTAAATAGGTATTTAAAGGATATTAAAAGTGTTTTTTTGCATTTATTTTATTTTATCTACACTCCAGATATGTTATCTAACTTTATTTTTGCATTTTAATATTTATACGGAATATCACTCCCAGTGGCGTACCTACCGGGCGGAAAGCAAAGTTAGGGCTCCAATTTTTTTATTTTTTGAAACTAATTTTCGACAAGCAAAAAGTCTTTATATCTAAAATAAGGCCCCTTTACAACATATTATGGTATACTTTAATAAGGTTAGAGCCCCTTTTTCCCAGTTAGAAAAATTTTCAGAAGCAAAACACAGAATACCATACCCTCCAAATGGGGCCTTCTTTACACTTAACATATAATGCTTTAACAAGATTTGGGTCCCCCTTTTTGCACTTTGGTAATAAAAAAATAACAAAAGCCCCAAAAACACCGCTTCTTGACCCTAATATGTACCTTATTTTGTATAAGGACCCCCATTTGGGGGCCCTCCAACTGGAACACGGGACGCACCGCCCCATTTCCCCCAGTCGGCGTCGGTACGCTAGAGTATCTTATGAATTTTTATGTTACCATTTTAATTTACTTAATAAAATTATTATTAGTTTATTTTTATTTAAAAAAGTGCCAGTTTATTTTATTTCTAAGAAAACAAAACAACAATAAAGTATGCTTTTTTAATGTTATATTAAAGCAAACATAAAATATTTTATTCTAATTTCATTTTTGTACCAAAACCAAGGATACACGTAGGGGTTGTATTAAATTAATGTTAGCATGCGACATAAAATTTCGTTTAAATATTTTGGTCCATTTGTCCTTTTGTAACACGTATCCTGAGAGACACACTACAGGGTGAAATTTAATTGATGGTAGTTTGTAATGTTGACACATTTTTGGCTTTGGCTTCAGATTCGACCAAAACCGAACGTGGTCAATTATAAAATACCATAAAATACTGAAATTTGGGGCGTATATATAGTTCTTTTTAATGGGGTGTTCCAAAAAATTTTCAAGAGTAAAAGAAAGTCCTTGCTTTTAAAAACCATTCCATTTTAATAATTTTTATAATCTTTTAAATTATGATAGCGTTGCTGCGAGAAACGATGTTAGGCGAGCGCACGACAACTTTTAAAATCAGTTTCGGTTTCGGCCAATTTCGGCCGAAACCGAAACTGCCGCCAAAACTTTTTTCAGCCGAAACGGAAACTGAAATTTCGGTTTAACACTACTTTTAAATCTGTTGGTCTTAAGCTAAGTCTTAGCTACACTGGCATTGATAAGGGGGGAAGACCTTTGAATTGCTTTTTGGTAGTAGCTTATGCACAATATGACATGTTTTGGTACAATGAAAATCAGTAATTTTTTTTAAGACGAGGACCTTTTTTGCCTGATTTTTGATTATTCCATACAAAACGAGGTTAAAACATACTTCATCCATTACCACATTACCCCCTCCCCAGGAATTTTCGTCTGTGTATCCTGCCACTCATATTGCGCGCAGGGTTTGCATTTTTAAATAGCCAAATTTTGATTTAAAATTTTGTCAACATAACATAATAAATAATAAAAAGAAATTTCTTCTCTATTTTTCTATTTCCTGTCTATTTCGAACTCGGTAAAGTTTTTGGCTCTTTCCGCAGTTACGAATGGACAACACAAAAGCCTGGAAATAGAAAGGCGAATTGGATCTTCCTTGTCATTTATTATGTTCTATTGTATGGCGTTTTGTATAAGGTGATCTCGCTCTTCTTACCTGCTGGACGTTTGTTTACATTCTTTTATAAGCGAGTGTTTGCGGGAACTTTGACGACAATGCAATTTGTTATCGCAATAATAAACACATTTTTGTTTAGTGTTTTGTGAAAATAATATATTCGTTTATGTTATGTTGTTATATTGAATTTTGTTTAAACTTTAACATTTAGACGAGGTTTGAGCTCACTAATTAATTTTATCATTAAAGCCATGCAATATTTAAACACCACTTATTTTCAACTTTTGCTAATTCAAAGGGATTAATAATATTATATTATACGTAGGGTGTTCAGTAAGTTTTGAGATACTTTGTAACTAAATGGTGCAGGAAAGTAACATTGATGTTTTGTGTTTGTACATGTCATGACATGTCGTAGTCCTACATAGTTACTAGTAAACGATTAGTTTTGCGCCAGTTCGTGTCCAGCGATTTTAGCGAAATGGCGTCTTGGACGACTATCGAGTGCCGTGCAATTTTGAAATATAACGTTTCATGTGGGTTATTTCAAGAACAGTGTTTAGAAGAAATAAAGCCTATACTTGGTGATGACTGTCCATCTCGTGCGACCATATAATATAGATGGTACAAACAATTTCAGCGGGGCTCGTTTTCGCTTGAAGACGCCTTACGCTCGGGTCGACCGTGTGAAGTAGTTACCCTAGAAAACATATCTGCGTCCAAAAGCTATAGAAACAAACCGACGAATAACCTATCGACAGTTAGAATAGACATTAAACATTAGTTTAGCAATATTACACACGATCATACATGAGCACTTGGGTTTTAGAAAAATTTGTACTCTTTGGGTTCCACACAAGTTAACTCCCGAGCAGCAGACACTAAGAGTAAATTGGTGTAAAAAAATGATGTCCAAATTCCAGGAGGGTAAATCTAAAGACATAGTGTCGAACGTCACAGGAGATAAAACTTATCTTTATTATTACGACGTCCCAACTAAACAACAGAATAAGATATGGGTTCTCGAAGGCGAAGAAACTCCGACCGAAGTTCGCAAATCAAGATCTGTAAAAAATAATGATAGTTGTTTTCTTTGGTTCAAGAGGAATAATTGAACGTGTTGTGCTCCGAGAACAAAAGACCGTAAATGCTCTCTGGTACACTACAGTATGCTTTTCAAAACTTATAGAAAAGTTAATAGTGATTCGCCCAAACTCGCAACCCGCTAGCTGGTACCTTCATCATGACAATACCCCACCTCATCGAGCTGAACTTACCAGTCAATTTTTGACAGATGCAGGCTTAAGACTTTTGGAACATCTGCCTTATAGCCCCGACTTGGCGCCGTGTGACTTTGGGTTGTTTCCTTTTGTCAAGAGCCAACTGAAAGGACAAAAGTTTAAAACTGAAGACGCGCTACTGGAGACCTGGGATAAAATATGCGCTGAAATTTCAAATGAAAAGTGGAAAGCTATTTTCAGTGACTAGTTTGTTAGAAATGGTGAAAATTGTTTTAAAAAATCAAATAGCAAAGCTGTATGAGTCCCAAAAAAACTCTTTCTTGAATGCAATATCTCCATGTGTTATATAGTTGCTAAATCTACAACACTTACACAAATAGC